>APFE030179908.1:8439-55495 GCA_000404065.3 Pinus taeda
GCTGCCCCCGAGCCCCTGCCGGGGGACCGCTAGCCCCCGGACCCCCCAGCCGGGGGGGATGGGCCTCCCCGGACCCCCGCGAGGGGGACAAGTCCCCCCCGCGTGGAGGGGTGTACAAAACTTCCTAGGGTATACATCCGGCTGAAACAAAGACCTCTGAACAATCATGCTCCACACACAACATGTAGTTTTTGACCTTGATGTCCTCTTACACTTTCGTAGTCTTCCTTTTCCTTATTTCTCCCAAACTCCATGTATGCCACAATCCTCCAAGAGTGCTCCAAGAAAACTCTAGGTGTCCAAGAGTATAAGAAAGAGAGAATCGAGAGAGAGCTCCAAAATTGAACTGACAAAAGTCTGTGAACTGATCCTCATAGGCCCTTTTATAACGAGGCCTTTATTTTATTCATTTTCCATTATTTTCCTTCAATTTCCTCCTCACATCCAACATGTGACCTTTCACCTCCCTTTTCTCCTAATTTCCATTATTTTAATAAATAAACGTGCCAAAATGCCACTTTTCCTTTCCAAGTCCTTTCCCATTGGCTTTGTCAATTTCCTTAGCCACTAATAAATGACCCATGATCCCCATCACTATGTTGTTTCCCAAAATTAAGCTTGGAATACATGTCCCATGACCTTGGAATCCTGGAACTGTTGTAGAATTGGGTACTTTCTCAAAACATTTGTATCCTCAACTTCCTTACCTTTTTCACTAGAAATGTTCACTGCAAATAACACACACCCTTTCATGTGACTATTCTTGGCCTCCATAGTTGTTTCCATTCTAACTAATGTTTCGTTCTTCTCACCGCATGTTAAGGTCAATCATTTTCATCATCAAATCTATATTCCATGTCCTTTAATTTTTATTTTTTGAATAAGTTGACATGATGACCACTAATACTATCATAGCCTCAAATTTTATTGTCCAACATTGTCAAAAAAAAATTATAAATACTTCATCAAGAGCATGAAGGAGTGTGAAGTTAATGGGAGTCATGGTCATTAAGCAACCATTGCATAGGTGTGTATAAACCATTTAGGAGGTTTGAAAGAGTTAGAGAGCATAATTAAAGAGTCCTATACCATCAGATAGCCATTTCAAGCCTACCTATTTGATCCATATTTCTATAGGAGGTGTGCAATCGGATGAGTACTAGTATTGCAGCAAGAATGTTGTAACTCCTAGGGCTCCCAACTTTACTTTATCAACCCGGGGTTTGTACAAACTTGGAGGTGATAGTGTTGTATACACAAGTAAAAGTGATGGTCTGCCTTTTGTCACTGTTTAGCTAGTGAGAGACCACTAGGTTTTTCAAGCCAGACTTCTATGTATATAGAAGAAGCTTGATTACTAAAGAAACAAAGAGAAATCTACTCTAGGAGAAAGCTTGTCTACTACAATAAGGAAAAGGACTGAAATCCAATGCTAAAAACACACCATTTCCTAAATAACTACTGAGAAACTATGCTTTACAAGAATTCCAAGATAAAATGTATGAAATTATACTCTCCTAAGCATGGAAGCTCAAAACATCAAACATCACTACTGTGCATGTAAAGGACTGAAATAAATCTGCTTTTTCTTTTTATTCCTTTTATGGAAAAAAAAGTGTGGAAGCTAATCTCTTTTGGCAGTATGGCAGGTGGATTAGGGATTCTAGTGGATGGTTGGAAGGTTTTGGAGACCCTTATGTGACCTTGGGTGGCTTCCTAGAGCTTTTCCCTCAATTTGGCCTCAAAACAGGCCACTACAAGAAAACCTACAAGATGTCCTAAAAACCTACATGATTCCTTGTATTTCTATAGTATACAACTGAGAGAAAAACGATGGGTGCGGAAGGTGATGAAAGGCTTAGGGAAAGTGGTTGGTAGGTGGAATGGAGTGAGAAAATGCTTAGGATCACTCAGAACTCAAAAACAAGGTTGGGAGATGGTTGGATTTTCTCAACATGCTTGGAGAAGTTTCCATGTAAAATGATGAAATTGGTGAAGGTCTTAGTGAAAGCAAGGAATGATTATGGATGGATGAAGTTGGAAGGAGTTTGCTTGATATGCAATCTTTCTCTACTCTAAAACACCTACACTGCATCAAACAATCATATTTTCCAAAAACTCATGTAAACAAGAAGAATTTCAGTGAGCTAGAAAATTAGAGCTTAATCAGTTAGTTGTCTACTTCATGCATGAGGAAAAGTTGAACAATAATATGAATTCATTCATGAGATCTACTATAAGACTGAAGATGGAAGAAATTAAGGATAATTCCTACACCTAAAAACTAATTAAATGCTCGCTTAAGCACGGGAAACTCTAAATTCTATGGGAATGTAGAATTTTGTCTCTTTGGGGCTGCATGGGGGTCCTTTCCTCAAATCATGATCCCTGAAGGAATAAGTGAGGCCAAGAAACCTACTGAAAGCCTTTTGATGCTCCTTTTATCCCTTTTAACCTAGTGTTTAAGGAAAGAGAGAAGGGAACAAAACTAATATCCAAACTAATCAAATCTACACTACTTGCAATGAAACACCTCCAAACGTAATTCAACCATGAATCTATGAAATTAATCTAAGCATACAGATACAAGAAGAGGAGCCTTTTCTACTAGGGTTGGGCCCTAAACCAAGAGCTTCAGCCCTCCAATTTAACTCAGTACTAAATCATGAAAAAGCTCATTCTCATTATCAAAACTGAAAATTACATAGCAATTCCTTCCACAAGTCTGGAGCTAAAAAATAACTAGTATTTTTGCAACAAAAATTTGAATCCTAATGAGGCTCTAGGCCTCTTTATTTATACAACTAAAGTCTCCAATGACTTCCTTAAATCTAGGGAGGCTTGGCTCTGAAACTCGAGATGAACTAACTCTTTGACTATCACTTGCTTGACTACCTTTCGATCTTCATGACTTGGCTACTTGTACTCTAAGTTAGTGTGATTGATGGAGGAATATTCCAATGAGGGAAGAGTAAATGAGGAGGATTTAACTCCTACAATCTCTCTTCCTTGTCCCATTCAAGTTTCAGCCTTTAATCTTGCCAAAATTCCTTGATTTTCTCTCACAAACCTGCATTTAATGCACATTAGTCCACTAGGCATAATATCTCACATTGACTCATCTAATTAAACAAAATATAGTCAAAACATGTAATAAATTGTGAGAAGAGTTGATTTGACTAAGCTAGGAGGTGAATTAAGGTCCACATAGTTACCCAATGATGAGGCTCATCATCAACTCCCTACTAAAAGTGTTGCTCATCCTTTGAGTAACTCAATCAATATCCATCCCTTTCATAGCTCTAGTGGCTTCCCTAACCTCCCATTCTTCTATTGTGGGTTCTTCTTCTTGTGCATAGAATCATGCCTTCCTTTCTATCTCCTCCCACTACTTTCTTTATTCCTCTTCCTCCCTTCCTTCTAACATCCCCAAGAGTAGTGGTGGACTGAGTCTCAAGCCAATCCAATTGACTTTGAGCTTTTGGATGGTTTGTTTGTACATGGGTGTCCTGTTCAATGCTTCTCTCATCCTTTGAGGAGAATGGTACTCTCTAATTTTCAAACTGTATGGAAGAGTATTCCATCTCCTTTGGAAAGCTTGTATGCTGTCATCCCCTAGCATTCTGAACAAATCCTCAAAATGTGTAATTTCTTTCTCTTGGGCAACAAGATACCTGGGTGCAAGTTGAGGATCATTTGCAATTAAATTATGTGTGTTGATGATAGCCATTGGATTGGACTACTCAACTCTTATCATGAGAGGCTCTATTTGTTCCCTTGGCAATATCTTCTTCATTTATGTAGTCCTTGCTTCCTTATGGTTCATCCATGCTGCCAAAGCCTTCAACTGTAAATCCCCTAGCTTTGCGTTAGGGTCCCATACATTCAAATCTATCAAGGCCATGTTATACAAGTAGAACTCAGACAGCTTAGCCCTATCCTACAATGTACTTTGATCTCAGAGATCAATGAACTATCTATAATCCTGGAATGGCATACAGCCTCTTTGTGCTAGGGTCTTGATTTGGAACTGCAACCACTATTCCTTAAGGTATAATGCATAGGACTTAGCTTGCATCCTACATTGGATTTCTTCCAAAGATAGTCTAGCCATGGATGCCATTTGATTATTTCTTTCTTGCAGTTGTCCTTTCAACCACGCATTTACTGCCTCCAACTAAGCCTTCATTATGGCCTCTCTATGCCTCAGGCTACTTATTTCTCTACCCATCTCTTTTAGCTTTTCCTCCATTTGACCAATTTCCTCCACTCCCTTTGACTTGGAAATCTACATCCATCTATGTGTTCTAGCTCTTTCTTTCTCAAGCTCAAAAAATAATGGGATGGAAAATTTTTGTCTAATGACCCTGCCCCCTTCAATAAATCTATAGTAGGAGTCAAGGTTAGGTTGAGGATTAGGTTCCCTTAGCTCTAGGTCCTCTCTCTTTGTTTCTTTCTGCATACTTCAGGCCTTATCTAATTTTTTATTTTCCTATAGATTTAGCAGAGTTTTCTCTAGGACTGCCTCTGCTTCCTATAGGTTATGTTGTGTATCCTGTAGGATATCATTTCCTTTGGATGAGGTAGATGTAGTTAGAGTCCTTCTCTCATAAGTGATAGGAAACTTAGGGGAGTTTTGTGCTGAGGATCCTTCTGCTTGAGTTTCTGTAAGAGGATCCATCTTCTCCTGTTGTTTAAGTGAGTCCTCAATAATAATGGGAACCTTGGTTGGAGTTTCAGGTTTTCCCTACCTTATCCTTGTACTTTTGCTTGTTCTGAAGTACAAGGGGGTTTGCCTTTATCTTTTTCCTTCTTGTTTGATAGGGGTGCTAAGGGAAGTGAAGGTAGCTACTGCCTCTTTCTCAGTGGTTTCTAGAGATAGCCTGGGTGACTCCTCCTTATCCTCTACCTCTTCTTTTCCATTGCCCTTTCCACCTTTGTCCTTCTCCTCTTCTTCTCCCTCTAGATCCTCATCTTGTTTATTAGTTTCCTCCTTGACATCTTCCTCTATTTCTTCATCACTTCCCTTCTCTTTCTCTTCCTCTTCTTCCTCATCTATTTCCTCTTCATCCCTATCTACTTTTTCATCATCTATTTCAGTATATTCTTCATCCTTTTCACTAACAATAGGGCTTCTATCATATGTGAGGGCCTTGATATCCTCTTCTATTGTCATGTCTCTAAAAATTTCCCAAGTGATAGGAATTTAGGTTTTGGAGAGCATCTTCTATGATGATTCTAATTAACCCATGGTGGGCTAATTGTTGGTATTTTCCTTCCTACACCTTCATGCTTGTATCTATCAGTGATTGCAGAGGGAAGCATGGTATGTTGAGCCTATGCTGAGGAGGTGTTTCTACTCCAAACCTCAATTCTTCAAGAAGCCTAAAGTGATATCCATATACCACACTATACCTACCTTCACATGATATGTATTTTATAAGGTGCTAGCTTACCTCATTCTAGAGGTATGCTAGGCTTTCTCTTCTCACTCCATTTTTGTCTTCAATGGGCTCCTCTCCCACTAAAAATAATTTCTTCATTGTAATTTGGCTATTTCCCTTGTCTTCATTTCTCCAAGGCATTCTAAGGGAAGTGTGGTAATTCTTCTTATGAGTTCAGGCGCGAGCTCTATGGAGAGGCCTCTCACCACAACAGTGGCATGGGTTCTGGTCAGTGGAATGAGGGAGAGAGAAAAATCTCGGGCCACTTCATCATCATATCCCGTCAATTTCTCAAAGTACCCCATCCAATTATGCCTTGTGAATATTTCTAGCATAAGAGGGTGTTGGTGAATCCTTACAGTGTTAATGGGCTCCCTTCTATTAAACCCCCTGTCATTTTGTCTAGTGAATTTGAGGATCAGAGATGTATGACACAAAATTTTAATGAAGGAGGAAGTGGGACTGAAATTTTTTTGGATACAATTCCCTTATAAAACTATCAATTTCAATCAAACTAGGATATTTTTCTGTTCTTTTTACTTGTAAAAATGGTAGGAAATGTAGATCCTACCTCCTCATAGTGCTTGATGTAGCCAACCCCTGTGTTTCCCCCTTTGAAATTTCTCTCTACCAATCCTGTACACTGCTCGACTATATCCTGTAAGATTCCTGTGTGATCCTGTGGAAGTTCTTGTAAGATATTGTAGGATGTCTTACGTAGGAAAAAATTATTTTTTCCTCTCCTGGGGATGAGAGCGACCTTGCTAGAGTGAGCCTCGAGAAGATGAATGCATGAGTTCATGGGGATCAACGTTTATTTCCTCTTATGGTCGAGTTGAGTGAGGTGGTGTGTTGGCGGCTAAGGTACAAATTTCTATTTTTAGACCATTGGTCCCCATTACCACATCATCATTCCCCTCATCTCATCATCAAATCCCAGTCAGGAATCCATAGTCTTAACTACTTTCGACCTCATCCTCCTTTTCTTTTGACTTGACTAATGCCATGTGTGGGAGGACCAACTGTTTTGTCCTTGTTGATTGAATGAAGGTGGCCAAGTTAACTGGCCACCTTTCTCTTATAAACCATCTCGCTCACAACCTTTACATCTTTTGATTACATTATGCAAATGAGAGAGTGAAGTGAGATACTTGCTTGTGGTAATAATACCTTGTTGTAGTTTGTTGAAGAAACGAGGTTATTTTTGTATGTCAGCTGCATGTGATCTCTCCTTCTTCTTTTTTATTTTATTGTCCTTCGATGACTTCCTTGATGTGCAGGTACCTGGTGTTGAAGATGATGGTGTTGTTTCTACTCTTGAGATTCTTCTACCTTTTAGGGCTTGGATCTACCTCAAGCTAAAGGAAGGCAAGTCTAGGGTAACATCAAACCACGCTTAACCTAGTAGCTAGCCTTACTAGGTCGGAAGAGGGCTCTCTCCTTGTCAATCTCAGTTAAATTATGGAGACTAGAGCTTGATATGACTAAAAATTAATGCCTATTTTAGGCTAGTGTATTTGCTCAAAGGATTATGATTGATTTTAATGGTTGGTTGCTGGGTCAAATGAGGAAGGCAGCTTTGGGTTTGGGAAATCAACTCAGATTTGCAGAGGTTTCTGTGGGGTGAGGTAGGCAAGTGTTTTAGCACTTTGAATTGTATGTGATGGTAATTCTAAAGACTAGTGAGGAATTTAAGAGGGCATGCAAAGTTCATGAGTCCTCTTCAAACAACAGAAAACATTAAAAACTAAATGTACCCTCAAGGAAGAGCAGTGAATATCAATGGATTCCACCTAATTCTCTTGATTCATTTAGTTATGAAGAAAGAAGTAGATACTGGTACATATACACATAAGAGAAACTAAATAACAAATGAAGAAACAATGCCAAGAAACATTACACAAGAATCCCACAAAATGCTGCAAAACCCTGGTTCATTTCCTTGCCAAATTGCATAAGTGATTTACAATAGAGCTCAATGCATCCATAAGAGTCCAACCTTTACAAATGACTAAGAAATTACATGATATAGGCATCAAACCACCTATACTATCCATCAGGGGTCGAATCCATGAGTCAAGGAATTGTTTCAACAACATCTAAACTAGGAACTATAGAATAGGTAGTGGAATAGCTTGCCTCTAAAATTGTGGAAACTGATTCATTCAACCTCAAACTACCTCTAACTGATGTATCTACCCCCACAAGTAATTTTTCATAATTAAATCATCTTACATTATTTACCATTACAAATTTTCCAAGGAGAAAAGAAAAATTCAACTGATAGTCAAACTGGGCGAAATTCTGGACAAACAGGCAAAACTGGCAAAATTCCTCCTATGTGCAGCGCCACTGATCCTAAGCACAATGCTTTTTCTAGGCCACTTTTCGAAGCACTCATGAAGTCCAAATCAGGTGTATAATAGCTCATTAGTAAGCCTGATGCATCTACTTTCTGGAACAACTTGAATTTTTGGTTTTGGAGTCCATTTGCCCCTCCAAAAATGGAATCTCCCATGACTGCTTCCTGTGTGGCAAAAAAGTGGCAGAGAGGGCACTTTTTGGGCGTTTTTTGCACTTTTGGAGACCCAAAACTCGTCCAAAATTCTCAGCCATTTCTGAGCATGCATAGTTTTTCATGTTGATTCCAAAAATGCAAACCTTTTTGCAAATGGATGCCCCAAACAAAAGCGCAGTGCCACCTGCTGGAAAAACCTATTTTTTACTTCAAAATTTTCAAAAATGACAAAAAATGCTCCAAATTTCTTTAAATTTGGCATGAGTGATCCTTTTTAGATGATTTGTTGGGCCAATGATGCTTCAGCCAAGATCTTGAGCTTATCTTGCTCTTTCTTGTTCATCAAGACTCTTCTTAGTTTGGCTTTTAGCCTCTTTGTCCTTGCATTACAAATCTTGTTCTAGGTTAGGTAGTGATAGGCTAAGTGACGAAGCATTTTCTTCTCTTTGCTTTCCTTCTCAAGCAACCTCTCCAAGTGCATGTTACTTCTCAAGACAAATATCCTTAGGATTTTCAATTTCCTTTGCCTTTTGTCTTCCAACCTTGCCTCTTCGCTGCCTAGTCACTTGGCCTTTTTCATTGTTTGTGAACACTTGTGGTGAATGATCAAATAGGGTGGATGGATGAAAGATGAGTATGAAGAGATTTTAGGATATGAGGCTAGTAGTGTATATAGGAAATGAATGCTAGGAGGAGGGGTTTCTTTTTGGGAAATGTGGGGAGTGAATGATATTATGAATGTGGATGAGGGGTTTGATAATGAAGTGGATGTAATGAAGGAATAGGATGTGGGAATTAGGGTTTTAGAATAGGGTATAGGGCTAGGGTTTGGTAAATGAGAGTGGGGTTTGGGAAGTGAGTGTTGATGATTTTGGGAAAGGGAAAGGGATTTAGGGAAAATAGTTTAAGGGAATAGGGTGTAGGAAAATAACCTAAGGAAATAGAAACAACAGAAAACAATACCCTTTGCAAATGTTATGAGACAATTTGGAGGATAGCTAGGGTTTATTTTTTGAGACATGAAAATCACCATAACTGATGAAAAACCCCTTGCTAAACAAGATGAGAAGCTTTACTTACTTGTTGAGAGGTCAACTGAGGAATTTGAAGCAAAGGAAGGTAATGGAAATCGTTTTGATGCTCAACGAACAGGTGCACAGTGCTGCCTCTTAGTTGCATAGCGCACTTTGTATGCACAGTGTCAAAACAATTCTCAATGGAAAACATACGCCAGGTGCGCAGCGCCAGGTAGGTGCACAGTGCCGGCAAAATTTCGGGCTTTTTCCTTAGTTTTTGCCTCTTTCTTCCAAAAACACGATTTTTTTCCTTTAGCTCATTCACTTAAAATGATGAAGATTAAAACACATGGATGGATTTTATATCCCCTTGATTTTAATTTGTTCATTAACCAAACCCTCTTTTCTAATGTTTTGCTAGCTTTTTCACAAATGCCCTGATCACTTTATTTCTGATTTTTTCCTTTTTGCAGGTGGACTTTTACATTGATTTCTTGCATGGCAGGAATGGATCTTGTCACCAAGTCACCAAGAACAGATTTGAATACATATTACATATAGAAACATTGAAATTACATGAAATTTGTACATGAAATGGAAAAGAACCATGTTTTCACCTCAAAACAAAGTTTTGAGGTAAAACAAATTTATTGAGCCTAACATAAGTAAAATTTATGATTTTATGAGTTTATTTATCCTCCTCATGTACCTGCTGACCTTTCATTCAGTTTTGGATTACTATGATGACAAACCCTAGATCTAGTGAGACTAAAACCCTAAAACTAGTTTTTATAAATGAACTGAAACTGGATGACAGTAAATGACTAAAAAAATGTGTGAACAGGTTAGCAGGTGAATGTCATGAGGGAAATTGACATGAAACCACTACCATCAGTTGATCCATGACCTAATGGAATGCAACTGATCAAATGGGACACCTAACATGCATGAAAAAAAAGCAATTTGATCACTGATGGAGGGATGAAGATACTGACACTAACACTACCCTTGGATCTCCATGCTGGAAACTTGCTACAACTTATGATTTTTATTCTGTTGGATAGGCTGCTACAGGATTTCCTACAAGATGTCTTGTAGTTTCTTCTCCCTCAAAATTTTTAATCATTTCCACTATTGGGACCTGAGGATGATGAACATGGATAGAGACGAGATCGAGGGGTGTGTGAATAATGAAAAATAACTTTCGAGTGTTGTTGCCCTTTTCTCTCTATCTCATTTTTTTCTCTATGTTTTTTCTTGAAGACTGTAAATTTTCTGGCAACTAATTTTTTTTAATGATGAATGCAGGGGTGATCAAGGTGGAGAGAGGTATGGTAATGAAGTCGTGATGTAGGAATTTTATTTTTTTGACATGTGTAGGTCATTTCCTTGCCCTATGGTTACTTCCTTTAGGATTCACAAGCCACTATAATTCCTACAGGATCATCTTGTAGGTTTTCAGGGGATCCTATAGGTTTACAGGGAATCCTATAGAAAACATTGTACCCTTGCAAACTAAGGCAAATGAGTGAAAAAAATGAAAGGAATGGTGGAATGATGAAGGATAATGAATGGAGAAATAAAAATATGAGTGGAATATGATTCTCCTTTACTCTTTGATCGTCCTCCTACTGACTTGTAAACAATTCTTCAAGATTTTTCTTTTCTCTTTTTTATTTTTATTTTTTTGAAAACAACTAGTCTTCCTCCAAGAGGTTTTCATCCTAGATTCTTGCCTTAGGTGCCTCAAGAGAGGTTTTCACCCAGAGATATTTTTATTTCTCTTTATTCTTTTTTTTGACACCATTGGGCCACCCTAAAAAGGTTTTCAAACCGACAGGGGGACTCAGGCGCCTCATGGAGGTTTTCACCTGAGTCTCCTTGTTTCTTTTTTTTCTTTTTTTTCTTTTTCTCAGTGACCTGATGAGGTAGGAGCTAAGGCTTGCTCCACAACCATCACTTTTTTATTGATACCATCAATGATGTATTTCTTTGATAATGGCATTTTGTAAACTTTCAATCTGTGCCCATTAACAAGTAAATGAATGGCCTCTGCATCTATGGTTATAATCTACAATGAACCATTATCATGACATCTATCTATAACATAAGGCCCTAACCATCTTGTCCTTAACTTTCCCTTAAAATATTTATATCTCGAGTCATATAACAAAGCCCAATCACCTTCTTGAAATTGTTTATCCTTGATGTTCTTATCATGCCATATCTTCCTCTAAATTTGAGTTACCTCTGCGCATAGGAGGGCCTACATTCTGAACTCATCTAAACCATTCAACTAGAGCAATCTCTCTTTTTGTGCACTGTTGATATCTAGATCTAGTTGGGCTGCCATCGTAAATGTATTATACTCAAACTCAATGGACAACAGGGCATTTTTCCCATAGACCAGCTCATAGGGTGTGAATCCAGTGGTGGTCAGGTTGTATTATAGGCCTAGGTGGCCTCAACTAGTATATCTGCCCAATCTTTCCTACTGCTGCTAACCACTTTGGTCAAGATGCCCTCCAGTGCTCTGTTGGTCACCTCCACTTTCCCATTAGCTTTTGCATGATAGGGAGTAGAGGTTTTATGCTTGACCTTGTGTTGGCTTAGCAAATCTTCAATCATGTTGGAGGTAAACTGGTTGCCTTGATCAGCGACCAATTCTCTAGAGTACCGAAACTTGTAAAATACATTCTCCATTAAGAACTCATCCACCTTCTTCTCTATTTCTGCCTTGATTTCCTTGGTTTCAACCCACTTATTTAGATAGTCAGTGCATACAATGATATACTGCACTTTCTTGGAAGGAGGGTCAATAGGTCCAATGAATTCCATGCCCCACTTGTCAAATGGCTTGAAAGTCACTTGAGGCTGCAGAGGCATTTCATCTCTTGGAGTAGGTTTTCCCATCCTTTGGCATCGATCACACTGACTAGTATATCTTTTCACATCCTGATGAAGAGTGGTCCAATAATAACTAGCTTGTAATTCTTTAATGGTTGCCCTCTTTGCTACAAAGTGACCTCCACAAGGCCCATCATGTCAGGTCAAAAGGATGCCAAATACTTCCTCCTCCCTGACACATTTTCTCAGAATTTGATTTGGGCCTAGTTTGAAGAGGATGCCCCCAATCCAAGCGAATGGGGCGCTCTTCCTCCCAATCTTTCTTTTCTCTTTGGAGGACAAATTCGGTGGGAACTGTGAAGATACCAAATAGTTTTCTATGTCAGCAAACCAGAGAGAGAGAACTGAAATGGTGAATAAGTGCTCATCTCGTAACTCATCATCAACCATTCCTTCCTCACCTGCAGGCAATGTTAATCTAGACAAACAATCTGCGACAACATTTTTCTTGCTAGGCTTATCAACAATAGTTAGATCAAACTGTTGTAATAAAGCAACCAGCTAATAATCTGGGAATTCACATCAGGTTTATTCATTAAATATTTGATTGCAGCATGGTCAGTATGTACAAATGTTTGATAGTTTGTAATAGAATGCCTAAATTTGTTTAATGAATGCACAATAGCCAGGAGCTCCTTTTTGGTCACTATGTAGTTCAGTTTGGCATTTGATAGATTCTTATTGATAAAGTAAATGGGATAAGGCAATTTTTCATCTATCTAGCCTAGGTCTACTCCTATGGCTTTGTGTGGGGCATCAACATGTATATCAAAAGGAAGGGCCCAATTTGGACCTCTGAGAATTGGTGTAGTGGTTAACTTGTCCTTCATGGTGTCTAAGGTCTCATGAAAACTTTTTGACCATACAAACTCAGATTCCTTGGCCAACAACCCAAATAAAGGAGAAGCCAGCTTGTTGAAGTCTTTTATAAACCTTCGATAGTATCCATCTAACCCTAGGAAACTTCTAACATCTCTCTGCTTTTGTGGAGGTGGGACACTTTGGATGATAGTTATTTTGTTTAGGTCCACCTGCAGTCCTTGCTAAGATATTGAATGACCTAGCACAGTCCCTGCAGTCATCAATAATTCACATTTATCGGGATTGAGAGATAAGTTCATCTCAATGCATTTGTGTAGTGTCTTACCTAAGTTGGACAAAGCCTTCTAGAAATCACATCCATAAGGTGTAAAATCATTCATATAAATCTCTACCACATCATGGACTAATTCGGAAAAGATACTCAGGACCACTCTCTGGAACTTAGCAGGAGCATTGCATAGGCCAAAAGGAAGGACCCTATAGGTGAAAGTACCCCAAGGACAAGTGAATGTGTTTTTATTCTGGTCTTTTGTGTTGATCTAGATTTGATTGTACCTACTAAATCCATCTAGGAAAGAGTAAAAAATTTCCCTGCCATGCCATCTAGCACTTGGTCAATGAAAGGTAGAGGGAAATGGTCCTTCTTTGTGGCTTTGTTTAAATCCCTATAATCAACACAAATCCTCCACTTAAAATTTTTTTTTGGAAACAACACCAAAGGAGAGACCCACTGACTATCTGAGATAGGGTAAATGAATCCTACATCTAACAACTTTTGTAGTTCCTCTTTAACTATATCTTTAAGAGTTGGATTCATCCTCCTTTGGGGTTGTCAGACTGGATTGCAACCTTCTTTGATATAAATGTGGTGAGTACACACTGAGGGGTGCACTCCCTTCATTTATTTGTAACTCCAAGCAAAGGCATCCAAATTTTCCTTTAGCAGGTTTCACAACTTTTCTTCTTGCTGAACCAAAAGAGATGGGTTGATTTTAAAAGTTCTCTCAGGGCCAAATTCTATGGTTTTGACATGGATAGGGTTGGAATCGACTAAGCATAGGTCAATCTAATGGTTTTTCTGGGTTTCCTTTACTGCCTCTTCTAATGGCAATGTATTGGGAGTTAGACTTTAGAGTATGTGTTCAATCAAATCATCTTCATCCTGTTGGCCCCCTCCCATGGTTGTTTCTAAGGTATAGAGTTGGGAGGAATAAACTTCATCTTCGTCATCTTCCAGCCACAAAGGTAAATCATGTTCCAGAGATGGTTGAGAAGGAGGGTATAGGACTAACCGCTTGGACATATGCCCAATTTTTGTGGTCATATTTCCAGCCCTATAGCTAATGTAGGCATCAACAATGGCTAACTAGGGCCTCCCAAGGATGAGACGGCAACTAATAAGCTTAGCTTTAGGCTGGAGCACCAAGAAGGATGAGCAGGGGAGCCCCAAGAAGGTATGGATGTGGTCTGGTTGGGGTTGCAATATGCATGGGATGACCCTTGCATGCCCCATGAGGTCTCCTTCGGTTTATGTAGCAGAGCTCTTCAGTTACTCCTCCAGCTCCTTGATATACAACTTTTAATCCAGGACGAGAAGGACACTTATCTGTGGAGTGGTTTTTTTCACAAACTAAGTATATTTCAATAAAATTCAATGGAAATTCATTCTTAGGGTGCCTCCTGGTGCATCTAGGGTAGAAAATGACTAAGGCTCTCTCTACTTCCTCCAGTTTTCTCTTAATGTGCATAGTGTCCATCTATAGGGAAAGGGTTTGCAACATCTCACTCTTGAAATCCTTCAGCTTGTTTCCATTTTCAACTTTGATGGATGAATTGGAAGAGAATATACTGACCATAGGTTGCCTACCCCTACTCTTTTTCCTAGCTGCCCTAGAATGGTTTCTAAAGGCAATATTGATATCCTCATAGGGTAACTAGTAGATGTCCCCTCCTATTAACAATTTTAGGGTATCTATAAGATCTTCCCTTACTCCTCTAAGCAAGACTATCTTTATTGACTCAGGGTTAAGTGTACACCTAACCCTTAAGATGGAAGCTTTCTTCATAATCTTCTAGGGATTGATCATTACGTGAGGTCATCCTAAATATTTCATCTTTAGTGTCTTTAGACCTACAGTAATCTTGATACTTGTTGATCAAGGCTTGCTACATATGAGCCCAGGTTGTGATAATATCTCCAGGGAAACCCATGAACCAAAGAAAAGCTACATCCTTGAGAGTGGATGGAAATAGATTCAAGTTTTTCTCATCATTGATGTAGTCATAGGTTCGTCATATGACAGCAAACTCAAATAAGAAAGTGTTTGGATCTTCTGAGGTCAGGCCACGGGAATGAGGAAGGGAAAAGGGGCTTATATTTTTCATCTTCGTATCCCCATTGGTTTCCTTGATGGGGAAGACACACTCAGCTCTTTCCCTATTTCCTCCATCATTTTTGTTTTCAGCCATTGGTTTAGTAGGAATGGGTTCTTCTTCTTCTTCTTCCCCTGTAGGTTCTTCAAATATTTTTGGTTGCTCACCTAAGGGTTCCTCTAGTGCACAACCACCGAAAAAGAGGGAAGGTTGGTTGTTTGAAGTAGTGGGGGTATTTGGAAAAAATTTCCCTAAGTTGCCCCTATTCCTACGAGGCATGAAAAAATATTTTTGTTGTGTTTTGTGTTTTTTTCAAACTTTGAAAGTAATTGTAGGATTGAAATTGTAGACTAAATGAAAACTACATACTAAATGAAAAAATAATTGCTTGATTGAAATCTTACTTGTAGAACGGAAAGGAAAGCAAAGAATGCAGAATGGAAAGGGAAGAAAACTAAATTACTTTTATAGAAATGAAACTACTAGCATAATATTAGAAACAAGAAATGGAAGAAAGAAAGCAGTAATCACATATTTCTGAGACACCTCTCTAGCAACGACACCAAAAAGTGATGAGCACCAGTATTGCAGCAAGAATGTTGCAAATCCTGAGGCTACTAGCTTTCCTTTATCAATCTGGGGTTCGTACAAACTTGGAGGTGACAGTGTTGTATACACATGTAAAAGTGATGGTTCTACCTTTTGTCATTGTTCAGCTGGTGAGAGACTACTAGGGTTTTCAAGCCAGACTTCTATGGATTAAGGAGAAGCTTGATTACTGATGATAGAAAGAGAAATCTACTCTATGAGAAAGCTTGCCTACTACAATGAGGAAAAGGACTGAAATCCAATGAAAACACACTATTTCCTAACTAACTACTGAGAAAATATGCTTTACAAGAATGCCAAGTTAACATGTATGAAATTCTATTGTCCTAAGCATGGAAGTTCAAAACATCAAACATCACTACTTTGCATGTAAAGGACTGAAATAAATATGTTTTTCATTTTTATTATTTTTATGGAAAAACAAGTGTGAAAACTAATCTCTTTTGGTGATGTGGTAGGTGGCTTAGGGATCCTAGTGGATGGTTGGAAGGTTTGGGAGACCCTTAGGTGACCTTTGGTGGCTTCGTGGAGGTTTTCCCTCAGTTCGGCCTCAAAATATGCCGCTACAGGAAAACCTACAAGATGTCCTAAAAATGTACAAGATTCCCTGTATTTCTACAAGATACAACCGAGAGAAAAACGATGGGTGTTGAAGGTGATGGGGCCTAGGGAAGGTGGTTTGTGGGTGGAATGGAGTGATAAAATGCCTAGGATCACTCAGAACTCAAAACCAAGGTTGGGAGATGGTTGGATTTTCTCAACATGCTTGGAGAAGTTTCCATGTAAAATGATGAAATTGGTGAAGGTCTTAGTGAAAGAAACGAATGATTATGGATGGATGAAGTTGGAAGGAGGTTTCTTGCTATGAAATATTTCTCTACTTTTGAAACACCTATACTACATCAAACAATGATATTTTCCCAAAAGTCATGTAAGCAAGAAGAATTTCAATGGGCTAGAAAAACAGAGTTATTGAGCTAGTTGTCTACTTCATAAATGAGGAAAAGTTGTAGAATAAGATGAAATCATTGATGAGATATACTTTAAGACTACAGATGGAAGAAATGATGGCTAATTCCTACACTTCCAAACTGATCAAATGCTAGCTTAAGCACAAGAAACTCTAAATTCTATGAGAAAGTAGAATTTTGTCCTTTTGGGGTTACATGGGGGTTCTTTCCTCAAATCATGATCCCTGAAGGAAGAAGTGAGGCCAAGACACCTACTAGCAGCTTCTTGATTCTCCATTTATCCCTTCTAACCTACTACTGAAGTAAAGCACAAATGGAAGCAAACTAATAACCAAACTAATCAAATCTACACTACTTGCAATGAAACACTTCCAAGGGCAATTCAACCATGAATCTATGAAATTAATCTAAGAATACAGATACAAGAAGAGGAGCCTTTGCTACTAGGGTTGAGCCCTAACCCAAGATATTCAACCCTCTAAGTTAACTCAGTATTGGATCATGAAAAAGCTCATTCTCATTATCAAAACAAAAAATTTCATAGCAATGCCTTCCACAAGTCTGGAGCTAAAAAATAACTAGTGTTTTTACAGCAAAAATTAGAATCCTAATGAGGCTCTAGGCCTCTTTATTTATACAATTGAATTCTCCATTGACTTCCTTAAATCTAGGGAGGCTCAACTCCCAAAATCAAGATGAACTAACTCTTTGACTATCACTTGCTCGGTTGCCTTTTGATATTCATGACTTAGTTGCTTGTACTCCGAGCTAGTGTGATTGATGGAGGAATATTCAAATGAGGGAGGAGTGAGCAAATGAGGGGGATTTACCTCCTACAATCTCTCTTCCTTGTCCCATTCAAGTTTCAACCTTTAATCTTGCCAAAATTCCTTGATTTTCTCTCACAAATCTGCACTTAAGGCACATTAGTCCACTAGGCATGATATCTCACTTTGACTCATCTCATTAAACAAAATATAATAAAAACATGTAATAAATTGTGAGAAATGTTGTTTTGACTAATCTAGGAGGTGAATTAAGGTCCATATAGTTACCCAATGATGAGGCTCATCACAACCATACAGAGCATGGAGTGCTACTTAGAGTATTCGTTGCACAGTGCTGCACAAATACCTTGTTTTAAACATCAGTTTGAAATGATAATTACAACACATGGATCTGAATTTAAGAAACCCAAAATATGTTTCTCTCAATAATTAAACAAAGCACAATAAACTCTTCCATTTTCTTCACAAATGTCATATATCGTGAGTTTCAAATGCATCTTTAAGACCTATTTGTCAGACTTTTTATTTTCTTGTTTCAGCCATGATTTTGTAGAACCATTTTTGAGGCATTGGGGAATAATTAGAAGAGAATGAGAAACGTTTTTCTTCAAAACAAGTTCATATACAAAAACCTCTCATTTGTTATACAGGTGCTATCATTTTGGCATTACACGTGTCACTTTGTGGCCCTTTTTTCGTAGTGTTTTTTGACATAATGATGAAATGTTTGGATTTCAGTTTGAAAATGTGGAAATGTATAGATATTTTTTCATTCTAGAGGTTGTTGGTGTATAATAGAAGTTCAATGGAGTAGATATAACCACCTTGTTTTATTTGAGGCAGGAAGAAAGTTCCAAACACAGTTTTGAAAATGTGTTGCACAGGTGTTGCCAACTACTGTGCATGTGTTGCACACAGGTGAAATACGGTGTTTTGAAGATTCCAGGTGTCAAAGAGTGTGTGGAATAGTTTATTTTCATCTCATATGGCTACTCAATTCCTAGTCATCAACAAAATATTCCTCCAACACACAAGAAAGCTTGCCAATATGGAGTTGTTGTGCAGCACAATCTAAATTACTTTTTCCATTTTCATCATCAGTCTGAGATTTCAATGTCAGGATAATATCTTCTGGGATAATACTATTATCTAGATAGAATTAGTAGTATATTATTTAGATAGGATATATATATATATATATATATATATATATATATATATATATATATATATATATACATATATATATACATATATATATACATATATATATATACATATATATATAATATATATATATATATAATATATATATGTATTATATGTATATATATATCTATAGATATATATATATAATATATATATTGTGTGTGTGTTGTGTGTGTGTGTGTTGTGTGTGTGTGTGTGTGTGTGAGTGTGTGTGTTAAAAGACAAATCTGCAGCTTTTATGATTAGCTTTATTTAGTTTTTGGTTTGAAAAAAGAGTATGTGGATAGTTTTGAATTGATTCGGACCACTTAGTGGATAAATGATACATTGTATGTAATCTTTTAGTTTCCATGCAGTGAATTTGACCACCTAGTGGTAATTTCGAATTCCTTATTGTATTTAAGGAGGAGAAGACATGAAAAATGGTTCAGCTGGGTTGAGAGTGTTAGAGGCTAGAGTATGTTTATGTAAGTTTTTTATCTTTGTTGAATGAATTGAGGAAGGCAGGTGCATATTTATACAGTGATACATGTGTATGTCTTATTGGTATCTTATTCCTCTTATTACTTGATATGTATTATTTTCAAAATTTCTTATATTTTTTAATTTCATACAATAATTTTTTTCGTGTTCATGTTTGAAAGATTTCTTAGAATTCAATAATTTGCTTTGACAAATTTTAGTTGATCAATATATGTGTGTTGTTTTCTTCACATCAAGTTGAAATCATCCTTGTATGGATGCTAAGGTTGTCATTTTTCCCTTTCCTCCCATTCATACTATTACTACAACGAAATTCATTGTTCACCCATAGGTTTGCCTACCTTGTCACTATGTGAATTGTACCATATCACTTATTCATTCAAACCTATAACTGTGTTATCATATAAGTAGTCCTTCCCTCAACTCCCACCTTAAACAAATCAAAATCGAAACATCCTTTGATAGTCATAACTAGCCTAAAATCTAAGGCCTGTCAGTCATTTAGTTGATTGATAAAGTAAACCTAGCGAGAGAGCACTCTCTAAGGCTAGGCAGAATAGACCTTAGCCTTAAAAGAGGTTTATGGTTACATCCAGGATTTCTCTCCTCAACCTAGATAAATTTACGAAGTGCTAACATAGTGGTGTCATTGCTATGGATCGAAAGGTCACATTTTGCTTGGGTGTGAACAACAAGGATCACATCTAGTTGTTGATGGTGAACAATAGTGAGATATCAGAAGGTTGAACCTTTCACTTGGTGACTCCAATCAAGTAGAATCCATATTTTCAAGTTCCACTAATGTCTCCACTTTTTCAAGATGAATTCAGCTGCGAGGTATGCACCTATGGATCGTGCTCATATACTCCACTTTCCAAATCACATGCCTTGTATAGATTGGCAATCATCTTTGCCAAAGTTCAAAGATGAGAATAGGGATGATCATGCTTTAGATCTTATCAAATTTCACATGCATGCATGCAAGTTGAGGGTTCAATTTCCTAAATATTTTCTCATGAAGATGTTCATGGCTACTCTAGAAGGAAAAGTGAGATCTTGGTATGAAGGTTTTCCATTTGCTAGTATTTATTCTCTTAAATATTTTCATTCAACATTTTTTGAAGAATGCAAAGATTCTCATCCTTCTTTGTCGTTGGTTGAGAATTATTGTAATCATTTTAAGGATTTCATTCAAAATATGGAAAGTTATTATGGTGATGAAGTGTTCATCGATGAAAAGATCTTGGAGGCTTTATATGATAACCCTTTTCATGAGCAAGAAAAAATGGTAGCCTCTCTCTTGGAGGAAAATGAAACCTAGCGGGATTTTAATGATGATAGACATGTCCCATGCTCTGATTTTGATGATAATTGGCAACCATCTTGTCTATATTTTCAAGATCAAGAGTATGAGAATCCTTTCCAACAACAAGAGGAAATGGTAAAGGATAGTTTCTATAAAGTTTAGGTGGAGAAAGAAATTTATTCTTCATGCAATTCCTTATCCCAGTTTACATCCAATGAAGAAAATCATGAAAATCATATCCATGAAATTGCATGCATAAATATTTTAGGCAGCAAAAACATTCACAGTGCTAGCTACCTAGAATGACAAGAAACTAATGAACAAGAGTTGGTTCTTTTAGACCTTGTGGAAGTGGACATTTTTTATGTTAATAAGGCGCCTGCCTCATTTGAAGATTTTCAAGAACAGATTATTATTTTCCTAGTGAAGGTGATTAGCCTGATGAACATATTGTTTTCTTTCATTTTGATAGAGATCTTGCATTGGACAATGTAGAACAGCTAGCAGCTGAAAACAAAGGAAGTGCTTCTCTTTTTGTCGGCTTTCAATATGGGGTAATGCTTCAGATTATTAAAGATCCTTTTGTTGATTTGCGGCAGCCATCAAAAGAGGTGAATTTTCATGTTTTTCAAGATCTCATGGCTAGTCTATCATGGTCATTAGAGAAAAAGAAAGTTGCGGAATTTATGGATCATGAGCAGAGGTTTAGTGGAAAGTTTGAGTCGCCATTTTTAGGACTTTTCATGTCTGGTGCAATTGAATACAAGCATAAGTCATAAATTCATTTTCTCATTTGGATACAGTGGAGGGGTCATTTCACATGAGTTTATATATGTTTTCAGCAGGTATGGACAGCTATCATCAATGTTTGAAAGCCGAGGAGAAGGCCCTGAGACTTTGGTGATGTGTTGTCGAATTTCTGATTTATTTTAAAGTTTTCAGCTTTGTTATTAGTCAATTAGTCGAGTTTTTTTTTTTTCATTTTTAACTCCATTACCCAATGGTCTTAATAGGATACTAATTTGCGGTTTCTGTTCTTGGCACCTCACTAGAAGGTTGCCATCCCCATTGGAGCCAATATTACGGTCAGTAGTTTTCATCATCAAATGTAATTTCCATGTCCTTTAATTGATAGTTTTTGTATGAGTTGAGCCTATGACCATTGCTTTTTTCATAGTCTTAAAGTTCACTATCTGACATTGTCAAATTTATGTTATAAAGGTTTCACCAAATGCATGAAGGAGTGTCAAGTTATTGGGAGTCACGGTCTCTGCGTAACCACTACACAGGTGGGTATCAAGTATTTAGGAGGTTTGCAAGAGTTGGAGAGTCTGATTAAAGATTTACACACCATCACAAGTTTCAATCCAACCCATTTGATCCATTTTTCCAGAGGAGGTGTGCAACCATACAAAGCATGGAGTGATACTCAAATTATTCGTTGCACAATGCTGAGCAAAATACCCCATTTTAGTTATCCATTTGAAACGATGATTCTGACCACTTGGAGATGAATTAAAAAAATGTAAAGAGATTTTTCGCAACCATGAATCAAAGAAAAATGAAATCTTCCAGTTTCCTCACAGCTGTCATAGATCGCGAGTTTCGAATGCATCTTTAAGACCTATTGTTAAGATTGTGTATTTTCTTGTTTTAGTCATGATTTTGTAGAACCATTTATGAAGATGTAGGGAAGAATTTAAAGAACTTGAGAAAGGGTTTTCTTCAAAACAATATCACATAAAAAACTATCTTATATTTTACACAAGTTTTACCATTTGGGAGTTACACGCATCACTTGGTGGCCCTGTTTCACATTTTTTGTTGATAGAATGATGAAATTTTTGGATTTCGATTTGAAATTGTGGAAATGTATATATACACACACACACACACACACACACACACAACACACACACACACCACACACACACACACACACACACACACACACACACACACACACACACACACACACACACACACACACACACACACATATATATATATATATATTCGTTATAGAGGTTTATGGTGTATAATAGAACTTAAATGGACTATACACAACCACCTTGTTTGATTTGAGGTAGGAAAAAAGTACCAAACACAGTCTTGAAATGTTGTTGCACAGGTGTTGCCTAGTGCTACTCAACTATAGCGCATGTGTTGCACATAGGTGAAATGGGGTGTTTTGAATATTCCAGGTGTAAAATTGTGTGTGGAATAGTTCATTTCCATCTCATATGTCTACTTGGTGCCCAATCACTAGCCAAGTTGTCCTCCAACACACAAGAAAGCATGCCAACATGGAGCCGTTGCGCAGCACAGTCTAAACTACTTTTTCCATTTTCATCATCAGTCTGCGACTTTAACATCAGGATAAGATCTTGTGGGATAAGACTATTATCTATATAGGATTAGTGGAATATTATTTAGATAGGATAGAATAAAATATTTCATGTTTTTCTAAAAATACAAAGTTGCAACTTTTATAATTAGCTTTATTTAGTTTTTGGTTTGAAAAACTAGTATGTGGATAATTTTGAACTGATGCAATCCACTTAGTGGATAAATTATACATTCTATCTAGTCTTTTAGTTTCCATGCAGTGAATTTGACCACCTAGTGGTAATTTCAAATTCCTTATTGTATTTAAGGAGGACAAGACATGAAAAATGGTTCGGTTGGGTTAAGAGTGTTAGAGGCTAAACTACTTTTATGTAAGTTTTGTATCTTTGTTGAAAGAATTGAAGAAGGTAGGTGCATATTTATACATTGATACATGTTTTTGGTTTATTCGTATCTTGTTCCTCTTGTTACTTGATACGTATTATTTTTAGATCTGCTTATAGTTTTTAATTTCATACAGTAATTTTCTTCGTGTTCATGTTTGAAATATTTATCATAATTCAATAATTATCTCTGACAAATTTCATCTTATCACTATATGTGTGTTTTTCTCTTCCATGGAAAGTTGAATTGATCCTTGTATGGATGCTCAGGTTGTCATTTTTCCCTTTCCTCCAATTCATACTATTTCTATAATGAAACTGATTGTTCACCCATAAGTCTGCATACATTGCCACTCTGTGAATTGCACCATATCCCTTATTCATTCAAACACATAATAGTGCTATGATCTAAGTATTCCTACCCTCTACACCCACCTTAAATAAATCAAAATCAAAACATCCTCTGATCATCATAACCAACCTAAAATCTAAATCGTGTCAATCATTTAGTTGATTAATAGAAGAAACCTAGTGAGAGATCCCTCTCCAAGGCTAGGGGTGCAGGACATTAGCCTTAAAAGAGGTTTTTGGTTATATCTAGTATTTTTCTCCTCAATCTAAAGAAATTTACTGAGCTATAACACCCCGCAAGACTCTTTGTTCACCATTTTCATCCAAGCACTCAGTGGCTTTGTCATAAAAATCCACCTTGGTTCTATGGAAATACAACCAGTCCATGCCCAACAACATATTGTATGATCCCAAAGAAAATAAATTTAAATGTGTTATGTTAGGCATACCCTTCAAATCAAATGTACAATCTCTTACCCAGTGATGAACTCTCTTCTTGGTACCTGTAGTGAATTGCACTAACCAAGACTCTGCATGCACTTCTTTATTCAAACCACATTTATCCACCAAGTCAGGATTAACATAACTATAATTATATCTAGGTTTAATCAAACTAGAAATAACTTGATCACAACGCTTACTATCCATCTCAATAATAGACGCTTGGTGATCTCCCTGTCTATTATCCAATGTTGCATAGATTTTAGGAATGCTCTGCCCATCTGTGCCTCCTGAGAACTGTAGATCTATGGTTTACCACCCTAATGTTGTGGACAATATCTCCTATAATGCTATCCTTCACAAGTCCAAAAATTCAAAGTCTTCCAAGTTTCATCCTTATTCTTCTCCTCAGATCAATGAACTTGTCCTTTGTCAAATGCATTGAACTTATTAGATGGTGCTACATTCTCTTTATTATCTATACCTTGAGGTCTTTCTTGCTTCTTGTCTCATTTTCATTTCTTCTTTACATTATCTTTCTATTTTGGCTTAGTCTTAGATCTATGCTTTGATTTCTCGTAATAATTCTTTAGCTTCTGGATGTCCTCCTCTGATGATTTAGGCTCATTAAACTCAATATTTTCTTTGAATGCTATCAGAAACCGACTGATGAGTCTCTGAATATTCATTTCCTCCTCCTTGAGGTAACACACATACCTCAATAGCTCCAAGAATCTTCTAGTGTACTCATCATCGGTTCATGGATCCCATCTTCGCCCTATCATCAAAGTATCTCTTCGATAGATACTTCTTTTAGAATAGCCTCTCGAACTCACTCCAAGTCAAGTCCTTCTCATGAATACCTCAAACATTATTCACATATTCCCACCAAATATCTAGTTTCCATTTGAGACCAAATGTATCTATTCTGGCTCTTAGGTTCTCTGAATAATCTTGCAACCTGAAGAACTTCCTCACACAAAGAAACCATGCCTCTGCATCATGTTATTTCTTCATCTCTCCATCAAATGTAGGTGGCTTTTCTATCTTAAACTCTTCTGTAAAATATCCCTTGTCACTCCTCATGTAATGATGATAATTATGCCAATCATAATGCTTATGAGAACCAAAACTAGAATAGTACATGTGTGCATCACCTCCCTTATCTAGAGTATCCAAGAAACTGTCATCTCTGATTGAGCCCTCTCCATCCAACCTATACTCACAATGAGACTTACTTCCATATGCCCTAGGAGTTCTTTCCACTTGCTAATGGTTGATTTGGCGTGGTCCCTATCACTGCAATTCTGATAAACTCTGAAGTATCACTTCATTTACCTCTACTTTCTTCTCACGTGCCTGCATGATTTTGTCGATGTCTACCTTACAACTCCTTATTTCCACCTTTAAGTTTCTCAATGTGTCTACCAAATCAGAAGAGTTCCCAACACCATGTTGCTCATATGATCCATAGGGAGAGTCTCGGGAACTGTAGTCTACCATCTTGCTAGTCATCTTTGATATTCTTCCTGTAAGGTATATCATGTTAGCTATACCAAATCACAATAAACAATGTACCTTAGCATAATTTAGGGATGATACCTCCTCTGAAGGATCAAAAAATCAAGGTAATACAGTTATAACATAATCATGATAGCATATAGAAATATAGCACATATGCATATAACCATATAACCATCATTCTAGCTAGAGTCCAGACTCCATTCATTAATGCATGACCATATCAACTATGCATACCATGACCTCATGCATTAAAAAAACCATCATATCATTGTACACTCGACCAATGTGAACACTAAGTGCATAAAAAATGCATAATCAACCATAAACTCATGATGACACACTCCATAATGATACCACCATCTTCCCATGGAAACCTCACTGCAACAATAACCCATACCATATAAATGAAAGAAGCACATGGTCTTACAACACAATAAACACATATGCAATCGACATGAATTCATGAAAAACACACATTCCATCCAGTACGAGGGGTGAACGATGCTTTGATACCACTCTATAACACCCTCCTCCCACAGCTACCCAAGTAACTAGCCAACTAGAGTAAACATGTGACGAGAATTTACGCTGATATGATTCGACTCCCTATGTCTCAATTAAGTAAGTGGAATTGATAGAACACGTCACACAGATCTTCCACATCAGCAACAAAACTCTGAGGAGCCATCCCAACCACTCAAGTAAACAACCCTTGAGATCAAATGAAGTTTTAATGCATCAAACCCCTAGATGCTCCCTTGATATAGACCAAGGTGTGTCTAGAATGCTCCAGAAGCTGCTAGAACAAGGGCAAGGGAGTGTCTAGGAAGGTTTTCCCCAGTATTGTGCCTGCGAATTTGGGATTTGTGCCACTTTTATAGGCCCAAATCCCAGGTCACTGCTCAGAACTCAATAACACCTTCAGAAATGAATTTACACAACAGAAAAATGATACAATTTCAAAAAAATTAAGAAGGAATAGACTAGACCCCTACTAGCCATGACAGGTATTTCGTCAAACATGTCACAAACATGAAATCTACAGGCCTTAACAACATAACTAAGAATAGGGTTCTCTTCCTTATCTGAGAATCGCTAAGAAGAATTGATTCCTCAACACATTAGCTACAATTTCATCTATTTGGCCATAGATAAATTTTTTATTCATTTACAAGTAAAAACATGATGAGTGCCATACGTAGACACTACCATAATACATGTTCATAACTAGCATAATAACAACAGAAATACCAAGGGAAAAATAGCCATATAATCCACATATAAACCAATATAATACTAATGAATTATAAAGGAGAAATAACCTCATATTAATGTTGCAAAGGCCAACTAGATTAGGAGTTCCATGAACTACCTGACCATAGACATGGCTGAGCAAAATCTCTCTTCAGTGAGTCACCCCCGTGCCATATTCCAAGAATGAATGTGGGATCTCATGGAACAATCCATCAAAACATAACCATGGCTTCCAGAGGCCAAGACACCTCAACCCATCAAAAAGTGATTCCACTTAACGGTCATACATCACAAACCATCACCAAATTATTCTCTACCCAAGACTTCTAGGGATCCATAGCATGTGTTCCAACTAGGGCTTCCAAGACTAGTAACTCAACCCATAGCTATCACTGGGCTTCCAAAGCATTTGTCCAAACAAGGCTTCTAGGACTAATAACTCAACCCATCAAGGGCTTCTAGAGAATTTTTCCAACCAAGGCTTCTAGGACTAGTAACTAAAGAAAAGTTGTTACAGGTCTTCTATAGTGTTTGTCCAACCAGGGCTTCAAGGAACTAGTAACTCAACCCGAGCAAAGGAAACATGAGAACCAACTAGAAAAATAAAGAAATGAACCCACAACACCATGGATATCTCATAAATGGCAAGCTGAGGAAAATCTATTGCCAATCTCGGTAATCCTCCATGCCAATGATGGATCATGACCAATAAACCACAAGCATATGTCATGCATGCCAAAACTAGTGAGGAAAACGTACATGCAACTCGGTACCTGCAAAAAAATTCGAATGTAGTAGCTGATCCTGATGTCCTCTTGCACTTTCCTACTTTTATTTTTCCTTCCTGCTCCAAAGCTTCAAGAATTACACACTCTTCCAAGACTACTCTAAGAAAACTCTAAGTGTCCAAGACTATGAGAGAGCGAGAATGGAGAGAGAGCTCCAAAATTGAACTGAAAAAAGTCTCTAAACTAATCCTAAGAAGTCTTTTTATTAATGAGGCCTTTATTTTCTTCATTTTTCATTATTTTCCTTCATTTTCCTCTTCACATGTAACCTATGACCTTTCACCTCCCATTTCTCCTAATTTCCATTATTTTCATAAATAAGTGTGCCAAAATGCCACTTTTCCTTTCCAAAGCCTTTGTCATTTTTTTTTCCAATTTCGTTAGCCATTAATCAATCACTAGTGATCCCCATCACTCTGATTTTTTCCCAACGTTTAGCTTCGAATATGTGCCCCATGACCTTGGTAAATATTTTTCCTTTATTAATTTTTACATCGATTTTGAGCAGGGTTGTTACAAGGGATACTAGATGCAAAAACAAGAAAAATATCCCTATGATTATCAAGGGATAGATCCATGACCTCCAATTTCACTAACAGGGGAGGGTCATCATCAAGGGAGTCATGTGGAACATGCGAAGGGGTGGCCTGTGTGGGATAAGGAGCCTAGTCATATGCCATATTTGGATGGAGTTTTTTTACTAGCGTCAGTAGGTACTAACAGGACTACTCAAGAGGAAATCTATTTCATAATAGGTGGCAAAGGATTCTCACTATCTTGATCCAATTCCATAAGATTAAGAGACACCACCCAAGGATTACAAGGTCTATGGGGTCCACAAGTGTCGGAAGAGATCATATTCGTATGAGCATTAGAAGATGTAGAAGCAGTCCTAGTTGGGAGTAATTGAGGAAAAACTCCCATAAGGGTTGAACTTTTAAACAAGCCCACACCAACACTCTCATACTAACCAGGGTGATTTCCAACAAGTGGGACTGAGTTCCCCATATTAGAAATTTGTGTTGATGGCATGCAATAGTCAAGCTGGTCAACAGTAACAATCTTGCCTTCAGGAGGAAAGAAAATTACATGGAATATAGATGAGACAACTTCGGTCATGGTATAGAACCAACTATGACCAAGGAGCAGGTTATAATCCAAAGAAGCATCGATGACTTCTACATCGATATAAGAAGTTTC
Source organism: Pinus taeda (assembly GCA_000404065.3). Taxonomy (NCBI): domain Eukaryota; kingdom Viridiplantae; phylum Streptophyta; class Pinopsida; order Pinales; family Pinaceae; genus Pinus; species Pinus taeda. The sequence goes on from APFE030179908.1 coordinate 37,176, forward strand.
CCACCCTAACTCAACGACATATTTAGGAAGAACCCCCTTAGATAGAAAGTTGTGTTCATCAAAGGCTTGAAGAGTAGTGTTGGACATAGCGAGCGTTGGAGAGCTCAGGGACTTCTAGCATCATGTTGACATGACACAAGTGGAATATCCTTAATCCACCAAAGTGTAATGAATATTCCTATGGAAGGCACGCACATTAATATGAAAATTAATCTAGTGGGAAAGTTGAGGAGAAGCCTTGTCAGCATTGAATGCAATGATGTTTGAGTCAGATGGATCTACTTCACCATTGGCAGACAATAAGGCCTTGCGCTCCTAAGGACAACTTTGCAAAACATCTAGGGAAGACTTGGCATAAGGAGTCTAGGTAATATATTCAACATTATTGAAATGTTAAGTAGCTAGGGCAGAGGGATTGTGTGTTGGCTTACAGACAACACCCTTGGGGGGGCAATAAACTGGTTTTAGAGGCTTATCTACCTTGAGAGGTCTAGTGGAAGAAGGTGGAGTGGGTGAGTCCTTAGGAGAAGAACTCAACTCAATAACATCATAGGACTTTGCTCATGTGGTCACATTCACATATTCTTTGCACATAAAGACATATGAACTATGGGTAGGATAGGAAAATGACCCCTTGTTTCCCCCTTGTAGAGGTGGAGGAGGTTGGGCAACCATTTTTTGCTGAGTTTGTGTAGGAAAAGGATGAGTTAAAACAACAAGTTGTTGGGAATATTACGGTGGTCCAAGGAGCCTATGAACTTCATCTATCCAAAGGAATTCATGAGTAAGATGTTCATCTTGATAGAGTTTACAAGGGAATTTAATCTTTTGATGATGCTTAGTAATTCCCCCTCCCTGATTCTAGGGATTTGGTTGAGATTCCTGAGCACTTTGACTTTTATGTTTATTCTTTTTACTACAAGTTTATTGGTTGTTCTTAGGTTGTGCGGAATTCATCATAAGAAAAATGGTGTATTTCTCAAAAGAGGGTGCTTTAGTAGAGCCAAACACACTTCTTGGGGCTTGAGATGTAACGATCTAGTTCACAAGTTGCACAGCAATTGAGCTCACCGAATCAGAAATCAACCCCACCACACCATCAGCGTGTCCACCTAGAGTAGGATTTAGTGGGTCAATAGAAGGCCTAAGAGCATTAGGAAGAACATCATATGGCATTCCTGATTGTGAATAAATTAGATTGAATTGTTATGGGCAACTGGAATAGCTTTCTCCTCAGTAGCGGCTTGGAACATAGACACATCCTTGGAAATCTGAGACCTTAAGGATCTAATGAACCCTTTCCATAAAATCTCATCAGGAAGCTTAGTTCTCACCAACCTCTTACGATCACATAATTCGTGAATATGATTAGAAATCAATGTGGCATCATCTTTTTTAAAGTTCGACAAGAGATCAAAATTCATATTGTACCGTGTGGGAAACTGAAAGTCTATCAAAAAGTTTTGGGCTGATGATAAAAAGTGACTGTAGGATGTGGTGTCAAATTTGATGTACCATAAGCATGCTCGGTCAAATTATATTGGAACAAGCGAAATTTAATAGAATATTCTACTAAAGAGTTGGATGAACACCATAGGTGATAGGTGGTAATGTGAGTAGACAGATTCTCCCCAAGTTTTCCTTCAAATATATCGGAAGGTAATTTTGTGGGCATAGGTGGCCACTAGGGATCATGGAGAATGGGGTCATTGGTCAACTTACCCAAATCTGGTAAATCAAGAAAAGATAGAAATAGATTATGAAGTTAATTGAATGGTTCGTAGGCAAGAGAAGACCCTAACCAAACTTGTGGTCCCCCCATATAAGGATTATGATGCATGAATTGTTGGTTAAGGTATTGGTTTACCTTGACATATGACTGCTATAATCCAAAATGGTTGATGAAAGGATTCTCCCCTTGGGGAATGTACCCCCAAACAGAAAAAAGCCCCCAAGAGCATGACTGCTGATGCGGTTGTACCCATGAGGATAACATGGACCAACCTATGTAGTAGGACCGACATAAGGATAAGAACTTATTAACTGATGTGGTTGATGGCACTAGCAATAGGATTGCCTTCGGATAAACTAGCCCCTCCAAGAAAAGTGTTGGTAGGTGGCATCCCTCCATACAATGAACTATACCAGTCTTATGAAATTCTAGAAGAATTGTTTCCCCAAGGATGACTAGGAACAATGGATGACCCCCCCCCCCCGCCAACACATATTTCTAGAAGTTACAACACCTAATTGAGGAACAATAATCATTGGTTAAGCAAAACTAGGTGAAAAGACTCTTGACCCTCCTAGTTGACTAGGAGGAATAACCATGGTCGAAGTGGAATATGAAGTAGGAATGGAAACATTTGGGAAATTTGTAGGAGCTATACAGGAAACTGGTAGTATGCCTTAAGAAGATGTGAGAGGTGTAGACAGTGGAGTGGGTATGGCCCCACTAAGGGGAAATAATGATGATATGAAAAGTGACACTGGCGAAGGAGAAGGTAAATACATTTAAGACTCTATCATAGGAAAAAACCTGACAATGGTAAAAAGGTGTAAGCAAGTATGGAATCGTCAGGGTTCAGCCACAATAAATTAGGTCCTAGTGGATCAGTCGAATGTGGATTGGTAGGAGGGGTAGAGTCGTCTACCAAAGTTTCAATAAAAATCAGATCACTTCCAGAAGGACCATGTATGGATTCAAAAAATATGTGTTGATCTAAGTCTTGAGAACTGACATGCACTCTCCATACAAGAGTGACAAGTCCACCTCATTCGAGATGCAAACCATTAAGATGAAGTGACTGACGACGAATAAATTCAACCAAGGTGGAAAATTATAAATTAACACAATTATGTTAGTACAAACACCCTAAGGCCAAAATTGTTGACCTAGATGAAGAAAGATATCACTCGAAAAAAAGTGACAAATTCACACAAAGGCTAAACATATCTAAAACTGAAACATGAAAAAGGTCTAAACAATCATTGAAATAAGCCAAACAAGTTTGAAAATGAGATCTAGAGGCAAATTCCAAGCCTCAATCCAAAGCACCCAAAAAGTCTTCAAGGACACCTTGAAATATAAGAGTGATGGAATACCCTAGATAGACTGATTCAAGATGGATCAAAACATACCTAAACAGTGACTGATCAGCAATAGAAAACCATAGATCTAACAAATATCCAATCGAACAAAAAAAGATCAAGGAATGAATGCTCAAGACAAGAGTCACAAAAACTTATTTCAAACAAAGCAAATCCAAGACAATGAAATGAGACACCCGAAAACATATATGCGTCAGAACCAGTAAGAAGACAGAAAGCCAACTCAACTCCACAGTAGAGAAAAAATTTCAAAGGGTAAATCTTAGTTTTTTAGAGCTAGAAGGTCAATCGCTCAGATGTAAAGGAAATGGAGCGACCGATCGCTTGGATGTAAGGACAAGAGAGCAATTGGAAATATACTCACTTGGATGCATTATTGTGCAAGCGACTGGGAAAAACCTAAAAATTATGAAAAAAATCACACTCAAATAGAGAAAAATACTAAATATTTAGGAAATTAAGCCCTGGAAACAACCACAAAGAGTTAGAAAAAATTATAGAAGCTCATAAAATCAGAATAGGAGAGAAATCATCAAAAAATCAAGGTGAAGTAGAAAGGAACAATAATTCTCTCATTGAAAGCACCAATTCACTTGCATTTAATTATGCAAGGAGCTATTTCTCCACACTCCTCTACCTAAAATGATTACCCAATACCAAAAGGAAGATGGCTAATGGATCGATAGAAAATTCCCAACCCAATGCTCACACCTAAAACATATAAGGAAAAAAATGTGTACCTAGCCTCCTCGCAGATCAGTGAAGGGTTTTGAGCTCGATGTAGAATCCTATTGCTCTACTCAAACAATATACTTCATCCACACCTAATATCAATGCATGCACACAATCACAACCATGCAAAGACTACAAGCGATCTTCCTTAGAAGATCATTATCTCAAAACATCATAGGTATAATAAGAAATATTACTGCAAATATGTAGATACAAGGAAGGAACATGAATTTCTATTAACTCAAAATAAAAGTACAAATATACCTTTGTTGAAGACCTCCTCTCCAAAAATCAGTAGAGTCTCCCCACTACAAAAGGAAAAATATGGACTCTAGTAGCATAAGATTTATCTCACTCAGCAAGAATCTAAATTTGAAGCATAAACTAAGTATACCCAACACTTTATCTCTCTGTGTCTAGCCTAGCCCTCTCAAGTGATCCAGTATAAATAGGATGAAAAGAGCTCCTAAGAGGATGAATGTGGAAGCTCAAGATGACAAGAAGTTATGGAAACTTCTTCATGATAATCCCCAGCCAACTTGAATAAGTGATGATTCGAATTGATCTCCTAAGAACCATGAAACTCTAAAAGGAGTCATGAGCCACAGGCACATAACAAAAGGGAAAAGGCTACATTCGCTCTCATAAGGTGGTCCTGCGAGCTATTGAAACATTATAGTCGCTTTCATAGAGTTATCATCCATGTGACTTGGTGTCATGACTGGAAAAAGGTCTAAGGCCCAAGTAAAAGGTCAATAAGCATAATGTCTCAAAGTCCAAAACCCTGGGGAGAAAATAGGTTTAACTAACTTGAAAATTCAACCCCCATGATCTTATGATGTGTTAGTGGGTATGGACTAGTTAGAAAAGTATATATCAATCATTAAATGTGTATAAAATATTATTATTTGTGCCAATAATGAGGGATAGGTACAAGTTATTAGAGGTACACCCACACCAATCTCAACCAGATATATATCAACCTTGAAATCAATCATATGTGCAAGGAAGGGTTGTAAAATATTTGTAATATTGGTGGGTTGTTTAACATGGGAAAACAAAGAAAAGACTTTGGATGATTTCATTGTGGTGTAGGAATTCAAGGACATTTTTCTAGATGAAATCCCTGGGTTTCCTCCAAAAGGAGAGATTGATTTTACCTTTGAATTGGTACCTAGGGCAACACAATGTCAAAGTCACCTTATATGATGAGTGTACCAGAGTTCACTGAATTGAAAATACAACATCAAGGATTGTTGTATAAAGGATATGTGACACCAAGTGTCTCACCTTGGGGAGCACTAATACTTTTTATAAGGAAAAAGGATGGGACACTTACGTCATGTATTCACTATAGACAACTGAAAAAGTTGAAAATCAAAAAAAAATACCCATTACCGATAATTGATGATCTATTTGATTATGTAAGGTGAGCAATAATTTTCTCTATGATAGAATTGAGATTTGGTTATTATTAAATTAGAATTAAAGATGAGGATATACATAAGGCTGCTTCTAAACTCAGATATGGCCATTATGAGTTTGATTGTGCTTGCTTTCACACTCACAAATTCCCCAACCACACTTATGTGTCTAATGAATAATGTTTTCAGCTAGTAATTGGATAAATTGGTATTTATTTTCATTAATGATGTACTCATTTATTCCAAGACACTAGAAGAACATGAAAAAAACTTATAGTGTTTCAATCACTTAGTCAACATCAACTATATGCCAAAATTTACTATTTTAGTTTTATCATGACCAAATTCAATATCAGAGGCATGTAATATTCAAATAAGGAATCATAGTAGACCTTGACAAGGTGAAGGAAATTATTAATTGGCTTGGGGCCTATGAAATCTTTACAAAAGAAAGGAGCTAAAATTGTTTGAATCCAAAAGTCTCAAGAAATTTTTGATCTATTTAACTATTTGTAACTATGTCTCCTATACTTAAAGATTGATATGAGTTGATGCAACAAGATAAATAAGAAATATGTTTAATAGAGGCCCTATAGCAACCTAGTAGAATTGAAAAAAAATTATGGCTGAGTGATTCAACCATAACTATAAGAGGAAAACTCTTATCCTAGATTATGATGTTTTAATATTTTGATTTAATTCTTTCAGAAGTTTCCATAAGATGATGGAGGACACCATAGGCATGATAGAAATGCAAGATATGAAATATTTTAGAGTTGCATGTCCATCGAATAGATTTTAGATAATGATATAATATCTGTAGGATTGTTTGTTAAGTTCATATAGTAACAAATGTGCATGAATAAAGAGTATGAGTAGTCTTTTATCACAACATAATTTAGATGACTAGTAGTGGTTAATGGTAAACATGGAACCAGGAGTAGGTTTCCAACATGGTTGGAAAGCCAATGAAAGTGTTGGATGTTATCTTGAAAAAACAAGGTCATGGAAGGAAAAAAGGATGTTTATAAGAGAATGGCACAAGGGACATCTATGCATATTTATGTGCATGTAATGATAGTATTGTAAGTGCATTACTCGGAGGCTAGCTACTAGTTATTTTTTTTCTCTAAATAATTATTTTAAATGTTATTGATTATGACTCTTGAATTGTATGAACATTTAAAGTATTCTTCAAATTCTTTATTAAGTGCATGATATGAGTATTCTCTTATGAGATTGCATGAAGGAATGATCATGTTTTGAGACAATTGTGCTAATAAAATGTGTGTTGAGACAACTGATATGCACAAGAGTGTAAAGGGATAAAAGATCCCATCATTTATGGTTGTTACATCAAAGAAAAGTGCATGTAACCTTCACACACCTAGACCAAAAACTTGCAATGCACAAAGAGATGTGATCTCAAGGGAGTGAGTTTGTTGGAAATTAATGGATGAGGTGTAAGTGGGATATTTTCCATGTATTTTTTGTTACAATTTTCTTTTCGATTTTGATTATTAACCTTGATCATGGCCATGCTACTCTCTATTTTCCCTTGTGTTGCTACTAATTTTTCTATTATTCTTTAGTTTTGACTTTTGTGGTTTGGTCTTAGTGGTTGTTAGGTGTGAGAAAGGACATAAAAGTAGCTTTGGAAGGATAGCTAAATAAGAAACCCAACCAGAAGTGCAACATCCAGGTTGAACCCTATGCATAATATAAATGGTGGTAAGGGGAAAAATAAAATGATAGGAAAACTAATATGTGTCTAGCTAATTCCACTTGAAAAGAATAGACAATGATGTAACAACCATAAAAATGGAATAAAAATGAAGTTTTCCTTAAATTGTAATAATGCATCGATGATGTATATATATTTTATACTATATGGATGGGTGAGGGACGAGAAATCAAGATAAAAGAATAATGATATTGTCCAGTTTGATATATCATTAGTTGAAGAACCATCACAGTAATAAGATAAGCAATTAATAAATTTAAAAACATTATGATCATTGTGTGAATGCTATGAAAATGGAAATTGTATTTTCCATTTTTTGAGTAACACAATGAATTTGTTTAATGGATTACATGCCACATGGAATATCCATTTCCAAACTGTGCAAAGTGATATATTTCTATTAACTACCATTATTAAGGTGCTTACACTTATGCGTTTAACCCTTGTTGTGTGCGTGAATGAAAATTGAGAGTGTATACTTAGCACAGATGAGGACATGCTAGAATCAAATGCAAATTTTAGACATGAGGGAAAATTTACTTGAAAATTGGCTCATCATATAATTTAAAGTGCATTGAATCACTTCATCCCTAAGGAGGCCACCTGGGAGATGGTAGAGAAAATGCGGAAAGAAATGCCATCACATTTTCAAAAGTGATGAAGGTGGAGGAAACACTGACAATCATGTTAAATTAAATGGGGGAGATGTTTTACCCCTATTCCAATTTATTTTTGTAGACTTTATTGCTTTATTTTTAATTTTAAATATTGAAGTTGGAGACATTGGTTGTTGGGCCAAGACTAAATTTGATTGACTTACGTAAAGATATTTCATAATAATAATGATTTTTTTTCTCTTTGAAATATATTGGGAAACAACATGTGAATATTTTGGGCTTATTTCCTATTATAATAAAGTATTAAAGTGGTTGAGTCCCAAGATGTGGACATAAAAGTAGAAATTGACAATTGTAATAGTTGTAACCTTCCAAAATTCCCCAAGATTCTAGGGAGAATAATGCAACCAAGAAATAGTATAATTGGAAAGAGATATGTTGCTAGGTGTGGAGATAAGGATAAGAATAACTAGAGAGAAATGCATGCTTCGGAAGGAAAAAGGAAAAAAAAAATATAAATATAGATATATATTATATATATAATTATAATATATTGAACACAAAGTGTCCAGAATGTTGAAAGAAGGATGCTGCATAAATCTAATGAGAGTAAGGAATGAAATAAATACCATAAATTGAAAATGTTTTGGGGATCATATCAAAGAAGCTTGAGGTTCATGCGGAGTTGCTAGGATTTCAACTCGTTTGTTCAGAGGAATGTGATGGTTCCTATTTTATTTTCAAGGGTTAAGATAAGTAATTAAGTTTGTTGTATTATTGTTTACTAGAAGTAATGTTGTCTATCAGAGGTATTTTTGTTTATCATAAAGGTTTAGTAATGTACAAAACAATAGATAATCGTAATTGGTTGTTTTTCATTTAGAATACATGATGAACAATGTTGATTGATATTTATATAGGAACGAAATGAAATACATATTTAAATAGAAACAGAAAGCTATAATGAAAATAACTTTACTTCATTGATAACAAAATACTGAAAATTGTTTACATGCAAAATGAAAATAAACTAGCTTGGGTGATGGTAGCCTATCTCTGAGAAGAGATGTGGCGGGTACATGCCTCTGAACTATGTTAAAATGAAGCTCGAAGGCCTATTTATTATTGGAAAACAATGAAAAATCCTAAACATCCAAAAACCTAACCCTAGGAGATGAAGCACCAAATATTTGTGGGCCCTGTTGGGGTAAATTTATACATCAACTTTCTAGGGTCATAAATTTGGCATACGATCTTTGTTTGATGACTACGATACGTTGTAAGAAATATATATCTTAGGTAAAAGGTTTAATTGCAAACCCATGCCATAGGCTACTGATTTTCCTGTTTTCCAAAAAAATGTCATTTAGGGCCTCAAAATGGCTTCAGAAGTTCAGGACCCGAAAAACTACCAAAAATAGTAAATTGTGCTACAATTAAGGAAAATTAAAGAAACAATGTAGGGGTCCAATTGTAATAGGTGGGTGGCCACCAATATCCACCTGGATCAAATGTATATCGGAAATAAGAAAGGAAGTAATCACTTAGTATGTAGTAGAAATTATGAGGTAAATATCATGTTGTATGTATTTGTAAACAATGAGTGATGTAAGAATAATATATGCATGACACTTGTTGTGAAAGACATACATTTGTATTATGATATAGTAAATGAAGCAAATATAGACATGAATATGTTCTAGATGAAAGTTAGAAAGTTCCTACTAGTAATATTATTATAATCAAATTCTTATTATGTAAGTAATTTGGTTAAATCTCATGGTTGTATTAGAATATTGTAAACATGGAAGAAATGGAACATTTGTGGACATTTCACTATAATAACCTATTTGGTAGTAGTATTAATATATTTGGAAATATTGTAACTATCATGGAAGGATAACCTCCATAATATTCTCATAATGTTGTAGTACATATTTCATTTTTATTCTAATTTTAGAGAGTAAGTTACAGGACTAGTATGCACATGTGTCCTATAGTTGGTTTCTTCCTTACAAGTCCATTAGAATAAAAGAAAATCTTAATTCTAACTGGAAGTTCTAACAAAATAAAATTACTATGGAATACAAAATCTAATATGTAGAAAATAAATAGGTATAATTCGATTAAATACATCATCCCCAAACGTATATTGTGGGTTTAGAATACACTAGAGTAATACAAAGGAAATTATTACTTAATATCTATATATAATATGAGCCAATGGATTGATTGGGAATAGCAACAGGAAAAAGGAAATATAATGCATGCACATAATAAACTTAAATCATTGCTTAAGAAAGTGAATTATCAATGCATAAGTTGTAAAATTTGGAATTATAGTTAGAAAATAGTTTAGTATCTCCACCACAAGTTGCTAAAAGCATAATATGGAGTCATATTGAGTTCATAACTCAATAAGCATAACAAAATATTAAGCATATTGAATCCAAACATTAAGGAGCATAACTCAAGCCCGATCATGTAGAAAACGTTATCACTCCTCAGGATCTCCAAGGCTAAGGAAGAGTCTAGCTGAGGTAACCATAGACCAACCTTGTGACTTGGTATCTATCCCTAACAAGTTGGAGAGGGCTCTCTCCACAAAATAACATCCAAAAGCACTAGATGAATTAGGGTTTTAGGCTATTTATGATGTGCAGAAGGGTTTGATTGTTTGAAATTGTGTTGTTGGATGAGGATTAGGTCAAAGAGACTAGGTCAAGGAAAATAAAGCTATGATTGCAGACATCTGATGGAGCAAGGTAGGTAGGAACTCAAACACTTTAAGGTTCTAAAGTGAGATGGATAAGATAGGTGAGGTGCTATAAAGAGAAAGACAAGTGTGTATTCTTTCTAAACTGAATAAACTGGACAAATTATGAAGATTTCCCCAAAACATAGCATATAAGATTTATTATTCTCATAAACTTGAAAATCAACATATCATAGAAGTGAAGTGAAATATGGGAGTAAAAAACATTCAAACATATGCAACATAAGAAGAAACTAAGTCAAAATTCCATACCACAGGTATTCCATCAAAATAGTTGCAACTCATTCATTAAATTTTGCCATATACCGATTACACTAGTGTCTCTAATCAATAGCCAAACATCCAATTGATTCCAACTCTTGTCTATCTGAAGAAAGGGACTAAATAGACATGAAAACCACTTCCCCTCATCCTTAGGGGTCGAATCCATGAGGTGAGGAAGATATTACACAAAAATCTGAATTGATAGCTAACTTGTAGGATGGTAAAAGTGACTCATTCCTATCTTAAATGAACTTATTCATTACACCTCATCTACTTGACTTACCTAATGCATTTACCCTATGTAACAGTAAAAACATGATAATTACATCCAATTTTATCACTTACATATGTAAAATCGTCATTTTCCAAGGTGAAAATCAAAACAGGAGAGAAACTCATAAAATTGGAGAAGATTTTCAAACGCTCCCTCTCTTTGTCAAACGTGCCCTTTCTCTGTCAAATGTGCCCTCCAAGTTCAAGACTGCTTTTGGGCGCCTTCTCGGTGTCCAAATTTGCTCCAAGATGGCTTGTTTGAAAGCCCTTAAAATCTACTTTCTAGACATGTCTTCAGTTTCATTTTGGAGCTCATTTGCCTTGTCAAAAACTCAATATCACAATACTGGTAAACGCGTAGTGCCCAAACCAGAAATGAGTGACAAAGGTGGGTTTTTGGTGGTTCTTGACCTTTTTGACTGACTTGTTTGTCTCCAAATTCCTAGAAAATGCACAGGTTGCATGTCCTCATCACTCTGAATCCACTGGTTTTGACCTTTTTCTCATTAGATTCCCCAAAAAACAACACAACATCCTATGTGTTGTGCGTTTGACCTTTTTACTGTGCTAAAAATGCCTCAAAAAACACAGAAATTCACAACTTGCAAAAATTTACTCAAAACTTGTCAAAATTGGTGGGATGATGGCTGATCATGTGTTTGAGGCATGGAGTGATGCCTTGGTAAGAATTTCCAGTCTCCTTTTCTCCTCTTTCTTGGTCAAGGCTTCAATTTTCTCCTTTGTAGCTTTGAGTTTTGCCCTAGAAATCCTTTCTCTGTAGGTGTAATGTTTAGCCATCTTCTTTTGAATTTCATTACCCTTTTTGGCCTTGACTAGGAGTTTCTCAAGATGACCATTTACCCTCTTGAGCCAATACTCCTGGTTCTCATTCATCATTTTGGAAAATTGTTCATTTAGGGTGAGCTCATTAGCTAGTTCTACCTCCCTTTGCTTTTCTAGCTCCAAAGATCTCTTTAGGCCTCTAGTCCTTGGCCTCCTTCTTAGAACCTATTCCTCTAGTTGGTCATTATATTCTCCATATGCCTAATCAACTAAGGCCTTAGCCTTTTCAGCCTCTCTCTTTTCTTTGATGAGTTGAATCTGTAGAGCTCATGTTTGACGTCAAACTGCTTGTTCTCCTATTCATAGTATGAAATAATGTATTTGGCTCTTTGAAATTTGACCTGGAGCTCTCTTATGAGTGCATTCTTCTCCTTGATCAGAATGGTTGTGTTCTCACTATCATCATTTTCACTTAGGTAAACTAAGTGAAAATCCTGCTATGTCTCATGGAGGTCCTCCTCCTCCTGCTAGATCTTTGTCATTGTCACCATTTCCTTACCCTTATGTACCTACTTTGTTGATGAATAAGGCAAGGCCCCTCCCACAATCTATGGGGCAAACACTTGCCTATGCCCTCTCTGATAGGTATGTTTCAAGGCACCTACCAGGTGAATGAATAGGCTCATGAAATGGTGATGACAGAGGTGATGGTGTGGCTGACTCATTATATGAATATGAATGATGTATGGGCTAAGGTGGAGGAGTGGAGGTCGGTGGATGAGATGATGAAGGTGCTTCTTGGCCATGCTGAATAGGTGGGATAGTGAAAATATCATTGGATATAAAGGTGTCCCATGCAATGTTAAGCTGATCAAGGTAATGGAGGACTATCATCTTGATGAGGGAGTGGTGAAAGATACTTTGACTTTGATGACCATAAACTTTCTTTTGGGCAATGAATGACATCTTGTCAATGCTCTGGTAAAGATAGTAGGGCATATTGAGCATTTTGACTCTTGTGAAATGCATGAGTAGCCGGATATGATAGGAAAAGACTAGAAAACCTACCCTCACAATTTAAGTACTTCATGATGATTTTCATCATGGGAAAATATATGTCTAAGAGGTAAGAGAAAGGAAAAATCATATTTCTCTCATTCTTGTACCTTGGTTTAAGATACGGCTCATAATAGAAATGATCTAATTCTCCTTGCTTAAACCATTTTTCCCTAACCTTTGGGATCCCAGAGGCAACTGATATGATAGCAGGAGATACAGTAAAGGTGACACCAACAAGGGTTACATGGTTGTCATGGAGGTTGGTGATGAATAATCTGGTCAACACAGGATGATGGTGGATCCCTTGGAATTTCTCACAAAACTCAAAACAACCCACATGCTTAAAGGTTGTCACAGTGATGGGAGATGCCATGAGTTCTCTGGTATTGGTTGGCTCATGTCTAATGATTCTCCCCCCTTTCTTAGTCAACCTCCTCTCCTATCTTTCTTCTTCACTATGACTTCTGTTCTCTTCTTTTGCCATGAGTTATTGGAGTCAAACCCTAGGGAGATGATGAAATGGAATGCAGGTGTAAAGAGTGTTGAATGGTGTGAGGAAATTGAGGAGATGGAAATGGGGATGTGTGATATGATGGAGGTGACAGGGGGTAGTTTTGAAATGTAGGAATGGTAGTGGGAAGCTAGGAAATGAAATTTAGGAATGAGATTATGTTACTAGGGTTTTGAATCTAGTAGGATATCAAAACACAATGAACCACCATATAATTCAAATGTGGAAGGGAGGAGTGATATGATTTCAACCTACTTGTTTGCAGGAGCATGATGATGGCACATTTTGAAGCTTGGAGATGATTTAGTTCTCTTTGGGCAATCTCTGGACGTTTCTGGGCAAACGCGCAATAATCTAGTCAAATGTGCCCTCTCTTAACAGGTGCATAGCACCCTTAGGAAATGCACAAAGTTTTAAGTAAAATGCACAACACTCTAGTCAAACACGCCCTCCAAGTTCTGAATGCACCTTCTAACCCTGTTTTGCACAATTTCACCTAAAACTCGAAAATTCCCTTTTGCTGAGGATTTTTTGAGAGCATAGGAGTGCAAATGAATGTTGAATTGATGTCTTTGAGGTCTTTTATACTTGAATGGGTTTGATTTATTGCTTTCAAAACCCATTTTCTAATTTTTCATGTAACTTTTTCCTTTGACAAGTGGATGATGCTGAAGTTGTTTGCAATGGAATTGAGTAAATAGCTAAAATGGTGACTTATTACATGTGATAAACATAAAATTACATAAATAAATTAAAAATTAGTACATCTCTCTTGAAATAAAAATCACATCGATGGATGGATATCAACGATGGCAGAGCAAGCCAAATGATGGGATCGAGCACAAGTACTTCACCTTGGTCTAGGTGCTCACCACGTGTTACCATGTACGAGTGTCAACCAAGCATGACTCGCCCTAGATAAATGTGTACATTAAACCAAGAGGATCCCCACTCAGATTTCCTCACCTGAACATTAAGTTAACATGCAGTTGCATATGAGACTGTCTGAATTCTGTAAATGCATTGATATTTATGAGTACCCATGTGTTACTATGGGTTGGTATATATATTTCTTAATGGTTGTATGTACATAATATTAAAAATATATATATTATTAATTTAGTTTGTAAGTTTTTATGTGAAATTGTCTTTTAGATGTTAGATTTATCATGTAGACCGCAAGAGAGAAGACCTCAAGGAAATCGAAATAGACATTGGTTTTCTTTTGTTTTGTTAACAATAATTGTTTCTGGCCATGAGAAGAAAAAAATATACCTATATTACTTCATTTTTCCCTCACCATATCTAAAGAAATAAGAAGAAACTAAAGGCCTAGATTCAATATTGTAATAAATCTATTGTTATAAAGTATTTTCTCAATCTAATCTATGAAGTGGATTGATCCCTTGAGCTATGAATCTTTGTCCCTTGAACTACGATTTTTCAATGTTTGTTTTCTTAGGTTAACTAGTGGTGTTGGTTGCAATAGTGAAATATATTATGTTATATTTTATATTTTATATTCCACCACAAAAAATGAATGTTCACAAGACAAATATCTAACTTGAGGTGAAATTTTTAAATTTACCTTAAGCATAGATTTTAAATTTCCAAAATATAACACTCTTTATCTTATTAAAAGGCCTATGCATTTCTATCTCATCTTATTAATATTGAACATTAGAATCACATAAAAAAATAAATATATTTATTTCCTAAAAGGATGAAGTGTATATTTAAAAAATAATAACCACTCAACAAAGAATAGGAAGGAATATCATTATGAGAAACAAAAAAACATAATGTAATTGAATATATATTTTATGTATATCTTTTAAATTAACAAATTTATCATTATTGATTTTGAAATTGAATGGAATTACCCTAAAACATCAAAAAAGTGTTTTAATTTGTTAAATTATATATGTTAATAATAAAAATATTACATATTCAAAACATAATTAGAATTTTAAAAAAATTCAATCTAACTATTAGACATTTTGATTTTTCACTAAAATTTAACAATTAATATTTGTAAATAGTATGATTTTTAATGTTTAAAATGTATTCTTAAAAATATAAATAGATTCAACATTGTACATGTCATATTCAAATCATCAATAATATATAATATAATATTATATATATATATATAATAATATATATATATATATGATGATGATGGTGGTGGTGGTGGTGGTGGTTAATGTTCACCAAGACCAAACTTTGGTTTATCGGACCTAAAGAAATGAATTATTTAGTTTGATTTAAGATTTTATTCCTATGCTCAAAAAGCTTGGAGAGAAACCTCCCAAGCTCACTATAATTTTGACAACATAAAAGGCTAGGAAGGTCAGTATTGCAACAAAGATTTTGAAACTGAGATCTAATGTGGTTGTATGCAGGGCACTCTAAGAGGAAGTGATTTTCATCCTCAATGTTCGTATTCTCACAGAGATGGTTGAACCTTTCCATCCATGGTGTTTTAGGAACCGCCCAACGACTTGTTTCACTATGGAGCTCATGAGAGTTCATTCTAATCTTGGCTATATTAATTTTCTTCTTTGAGCTAGTTAAAATAGAGAAATACTTTTGATCTTATAGGGTGGGGTCAGTGTAACAGAGAAATACTTTTGATCTTCTAGGGTGGGGTTGGTGACCTCCTTATAATATCTTAATTTTATTTTAGCTGCTATATATAGAGAGAGAGAGAGAGAGATAGATAGATAGATTTTGTATGCAAGTTTTTCATAAAATGAGAAATTCAATTAATATGTTTAACTTAGATAATTGAGTCAAGAGGGGCATTCTGAAGTGGGGTATGATGTGTAAGGATGTTTGTCTATCATCAAAGTTGATGTTTTTCTCATCTCGACTAAAATAGAAAATTTAATTTAAATGTTTTGTATAGTTATTTAAATTTTTTATTACAATTTAAAAGGAAAACAATATTCTATGGATATTTCCGTGTCAAAGTTGTAATATTTGAAAATTTTATTGTCATACCATGTAAAAAATATCATTAAATCTAATATTAATAATATTATAACTTAGGACAATACATCAAATATAATATAAAGTATTTGGATGTTAAATATAATTATATATCATGATATATATTAACTCTACATATATATGGGAGGGAAGAACAAAGACCTAGAGTGATAGAGGTGGAGAGATAAGAGGGAGTGAGAGGAAGGATGAGAGAGGATTTAAGAGAGAGGAGGAGAGGGAGGGATAGAGAAATGGAGTTGGAAGCAAAGAGAGGGAGGGAAGAAGAAACACATAGAGCGAGAGAGAGGGAGTGACAAAGGAGAGATGGAGAGAGAGTGTATATGATTGGGCGTGAGATAAAGAGATAAAGGAGAGAGAGAGAGAAAGGGGGAGAGAAGGAGAGATAGTGACAAAGTTGGAGGGCGCACAGGGAGAGAGAGATAGAGATAGAGATATGAGGGGGAGAGATAAAGGGAGTCAAGAGAAAAATGGAGAGAGAGGAAGGAATAGAGTGAGGATGTGAGAGAGAGAAGGAGGGAGGAATCGAGAGAAAGAGGGAGGTAAGAATAAAGATACAAAGAGAGAAAGGTGTAAAGAGAGAGAGGGAGTGATAAGGGAGATGGAGAGAGAGGGAGAGAGGAGAGCAAGAGGGAAGAGAGATAGAAGGGAGGAGAGAGGGAGAGAAGGGGAAGAGGTAAAGAGAGAGAGGGTGACATAGATAAGTAGGGAGAAAGGGTGTGTATTTTTTAGGGGTGATATAGAGAGACAAAAGAAAGATAGAGAAATAGATACATAGATGGAAGGTGAACATAGGAAAGAAGAGAGAGATAGAGAGATGGAGAGATAGATAGATATGGAGAGAGACAACATGTGTGTTTGGGGGGCGGAGATAGAGAGACAAATAAGGAGTGATGGAGGGAGATATAGATATAGATGGAGGGGGAAGAGGGAAGAAAATATCTTGCACTAGATGTATTGATTTCGGTGTAGATGGTGATTTCTAATCCTATTTGATTGTTTGCACTTGATGCATTGATTTCAATGTAGATGTTGATTTCTAATGATATTTGATTGCTTGCACTAGATGCATTAATTTCAGCCTAAATGTTTCCTAATTCTATTTGATTGCTTGCACTAAATACATTGAGGAAATGTTTGCACTTAAAGAGATTTGATCCCTATCAGTGCAAGATAAATTCATAGTTAAATGAATCTAGACTGATTAATAATAAGTATCGTTATCTTTCTCACATATTTTGTCTCTCTCACACACACACAACAGATATATATTATATAATATATATATAAGTATATCATAATAATATAATATATATAATATAATTTAAATCTTTAATTTTAATAATAAAAAATGATTAAAAAATTTAATTTAAATGATTAATATAAGTGTTTTGTTACCTCTTTTTTATAAATTAATTTTTCCGCATTAATTATTTAGACAAAAAATTACATTTAAAATAAAGAAAACATGGATCTTAAAATCTTTTAAACAGCACAATGGTAAATATAATTGATTATTAGATAATATAATATAAATTGTTTTTAATATTGTGCATTATTAATAAATTAATAAATAAAAATATATATATTGATATATAATTGTTATGAAGATAACACACTTGTTGGTCATTTCGACAATAGGAGCTAGCAATTATAATACTTTATATTAGTATATTATCTTGTTCTAATAAAAGAAATTAAAGTTTTTTAGCATTGGTAATTCAAATAATATTTATTGATATTGTAAAATGATTCTTTTGAAAGAAAATGCAAGCTTATATTACAAGATAATAATATATATTTAAAAACTATATAAACTTTTAAACTAATAATATAAGAAATTAGAGAAAAACAAGTTATACATTTATAAATTATTATTATGATAGTAAAGAGATTCGTTTCTTAACTCTCGGATTAAACATAAATAATAAAGATTTAAGACGTACAGAAATTAATAAAACTAACGCTAGCATTAATAGGTTGGAAATTGAATATTACGGACTAAATAGTGGTA
>APFE030179908.1:64699-90253 GCA_000404065.3 Pinus taeda
ATAATTGATTTTTATTTTAACCCTTAAAATGTTTAACATACATTAAATTACAACATGATCCACCAAGCCCTAAGAGGGATCAAATATTTTTTTTACTCTATGATAGTTTGCATATCACCATATTTGATACCTCTCGGGGCATAGTAGATCAGAGTAAAGATGGATCTATGCTGGTTTAATTCCCCCATTTAAATAGGCTACAGTCCATGTGAATACGATGGGTCAATACCATGTGCCATTTTTATTTTTATTAATAGGTTAATAATGTTTTTTTGCATGGCATTAATAATAATCTAGCCCATGGTATTTGGCCCATAATATTTTGCCCATAGGTTTCACCTAAATATAATGCATTTTTTGAATGTTTGTAAATATAAGGTGACTTATGGAGTAAATATAAATAAAATGTTTTATTTGTTTACCATACTTCTAGTTTATTTATATTTTTATTAATTTGTCATACCTTTTTTACAAATATGGTATTTGGCCCATAGGATTCACTTAAATAAAACCTCTTTTTTGAGCCTTCATAAATAGAAAGAGGGTTATGAACTAAATATAAAAAGAGTTTTATTTATTTACCATACGTCTAGTTTATTTATATTTTTATTTATTTACCATACTTCTTGAGTAAGTGTAAAAAGAGGTTTTATTTATTTTCCATACCTCCACTTTATTTATATTTTCATTTGTTTACACCCTTGCATGTATATAAGGTGACTTATGGAGTAAATATAAAAAATGTTTTATTTATTTATCATACCTCTCATTTATTTATATTTTTATTAATTTACCATACCTCTTTTATAAATGTGGTATTTGGCCCATAAGATTCACTTAAATAAAACCTATTCTTGAAAATTAAGGACTCCTAATTTCAAGAGCTAAATTTACCCTTTTTACCCTCTCCCTTAAAATAAGGTGGGCTATTTGAGGCAATTTATAAAAATGTACTATGATACAAAATATTCGCCTGCTAAAAATTTAAAACTCCTTAATTTCACCTAACGGAGAACATTCACCCCTAAAATTTTCCATGACCCTTATTCATTAATAACTGGAATCTGACCACTCATTCAACGATGGAATCAACTCATAATTGCTACGTTGAACTTGTCTATCGTATGTGGAATCTAATCAATCTTTGATTGAGTGGTTATTGGAGGTTGAAGATGTAGATTGTTTGGTATCTAAACTTTGAACATTGAAGCAAGTCAAGGCACTAGCAAAAACTTGAGTGCTTGATTATTGATACTATATTGACGTCTTGTTTACTCAAAATAGCCCATGGATTCATTTCTTCTTTCAGAGCATTTATCTCAAAATTATTTAAGTATTTCTTTTTAGTGAAGAACTATTTTAGTCTTTAAAATACTCAAGATCTAATTTAAGGCTCTTTTCCTTTAGTTAAAATTTTAAATCCTTCCCAATTCTTATATTTTTATATTTACAAGAATAGGTTAGGTCCACACTCTCTTTGAACTGAAATTTCTAATCAAACAAGTAGGTAAGCTAAGGGTTAAAACTAATGGTCATGGACTATTATAAGTTGTCAAGCAAGCATTCCTCTCATTTTAGTGGTGAAAACTCTTTTCTTGGAAACCATCCAACATAATGAAAATTTGGACTTTAAAACTTTTTTAAAAGCTTTTAAAAGAGAAAGCCTAGATTTAGGGTTACCTAGGTATGAGTCCATCAACATTAAAGAAGAAGAAGGCTAAGTAAAGAGTAATGTAACCACCTTCTTCTCACATTTACCCAAGTTCACTAGTCTACCAAGGTAAACATATGACCAATCATTATTATGATATGTGATATGAACTTAAACAGGAACGCAACAACTTACAAATATAATCATAAACACAAACACGTAGTAGAAAAGCACTTCATTTCATTAATAGAAAAATATTGAACTATGCTTACAAACAAAATGGAAATAAGATAGCTCGGGAGATGGTAGCTTATCTTTGAAAAGAGATGTGGCATCTACATGCCTCTGAACTATGTTAGAATGAGGCTCAATGGCCTATTTATTATTGGAAAACATGACCAAAACCCTAACCCTAGGAGATGTAACACCAAGAGTTTGTGATCCTTGTTGGGGTTAGTTGCGTAGCCAACTTCCCAGGATCTTAACTTGGTCATCTTATCTTCATTTGGTGCATATGATACCTTGTTGGAAAGGTCTCTCTGAGTACTACAAGTTTCACCACAAGCCCCTACCAATGCTACAGGCCCACTGCGAACCCAAAAAAACATCGTATAGGGGGTCAAAACTACTCTAGAAATTCAAAACCTGAAAAAACTGCTAAAAATAGTAAACACTGAAATGAACAAGCAAACAGGTGAAACTCGCTCGAGGGTCTAGGTGGAATATACAGGTGGCCACCAATATCAACCTAGATCAATATGACCCGACCTCCTAGATATAATTAAGAAAGTGAGACCAACAACTAGAAACTTACTGACCTTCTTCAAGAGCTACAAGACCCCTAGGAGATAAACAAGCACTTCATGTGCACTAACCCTGAGCTAGACTAATTTTTACTAACCTAGACTACCAATCGCATGCACAAGCCTACATCCATGCAACTGTAGGCCTCCATTCACATGCATAAGCCTGCAAGGTAAAAACTATGGTCCCAATTTCTGAGTTCTAAGTCTGCGTTGCCGAAATCAATGCCACCTTTTCAAGGCTTGTCTCCAGACCACTATCTTGAACTTAATGAGACTTTCCATGATGATAAATAACATTAAGACAAATCCATTCATATAAAACTTGATCAAATACTTGACCTAATCAGGCCTAACCATGACAAACATTTCGTCAAACATATGGAAGACATGTAATTCACGGGTCATGAATGTGTATCTGAACATATGGGTCTGAAACTTATCTAAGATTCACCTACAAGGTCTAATTCCTTCTCATCTTAGTTGCAATAACATTTTTTAATCCATGCATTCATCAACCATTCATATATTCATCAAACATGTAAAGATCCATAAACAATATACATAATGCAACTAGCATATAACCGACATATATACTAACAAATAACCGACATATAAACCATGGCAACTCAACCATAACATCACGAGCATAATCAATAGATATTCTCATAGATCAAAATAAAAAATACCTCTTATTAACACATGGAAATGCCAACCAAGTTAGAGACTTCCATGTACCACCGGACCATAGATTGTGATGAGCCAATTCTTTTTTTCAACCAATCACCCCCATTCCATATTCCAAGCATGAATATGGGATCTCATATAATAAACCAATAAAAACCAAACCAGGGCTTCCAGAGGCCAAACCACCTCAATTCTCAACCGTCAATTCCACCTCATGATTGAACATCACTAACCATCACGAAATTGGTCTCTACCCAAGTTGACCAAGGCTCCAGAGTGTTTGTTCTAACCCGGATCCAAGACTAGTAACTCAACTCACTACTTTCGTAGGGTTCCAAAGTGTTTTTCCAACCAAGGCTCCAAGACTTGTTGGCATTATGATGTATGTGTTGTACTTGATGGCAACCCACTCATAGAAGAACAATTCACTTATACACAACCAGATGAGTCTACAGAAGAAAATAGCAAATGTGTCAGTATACATGGGATGCAGGACAAAGGAATCATATGACAATTTACAGTGCATCGGTGTTATTTTCGGGTTCGGCAAGTGCACTGTTCAAAAGATGCGGACATTGCCAGGTTGCACAGGTGTGCAGTTCATAAGATGTGGATAAGTTTGCATGCGCTTCAAAAAAAATAGTGCGAACCTAAAATGCACAGACTTTCATGCAGAGAAAAACATGCACGTGGAAAATCTTATTTTTGGTCCATGGTATTTAGTCTGACGCTCTTGATCCTATGGTTTTGGTCTGTGGTTTTGCATCTAAACCCAGGTTTTGGGTCCCTAGTATTGGATCCTTATGGTTTTGATCCATGGTTTGAGAAAGGCCTTGACTATAAAGAGGGAAGGACATCATTTGGCCTTTTCACTTGTCTGGGTTGAATATCTTAAGAGCAAGATCTAAAACTGTGGTGATCAGTTTGATAGTTGGATCTGAATCAAGGAAAACCTGAGCATTATAAGGTGGATCTACTGATGGGTCGAGATCTCTTTGGCGTATGATCAGATCTATGAAAATGACCGACTAAGGTATAATTGAGGACTGATAAAGTGTCTGTACCCAGAGGTCCGTAGGCGAGATACGCCGCAGGTGCGAAGGTACGCAGTCTAGCTGACTCTACAGGTGCGGAGGTGCGTAGTCTAGTTGACGGCGCAAGTGCAGAGGTACGCAGTCTAGTTGACGCCGCAAGTGTGGAGGTGCACAGAACAAAGGATAGAAAATGCGCGGAAGTGCACAGGCTCGACATAGAGGAAGTGCGGATTTCCGCATGTTTCTATTGGTGAAGTTGCGGACTTTTCTTTGAAATATTTTTAGCTGCCTTTGCTTATTACTGCTTAGTTCACGGTTTTGTATTTGTGCTTGGTTGTTGTATTAAGAAGCTATTGATTCAGTATTTGCACAAGGAAGTTGGGTAATTTCAGATCTATTTGATGTTTGATTGATATTCTTGGATCTAGTTTGAAAATTTATGAAACGAGGTCCTTGGAAGAAAAGAGAAGATTGTAGCATTCTGCAAGTTGAAACCTACGTACTGGTAAAGGACTGCACCAGTACAAAATCATTGTAAAAAGAAGTTTCTAATTGAGAAAAGATAGAGACATATTGCAGCAGGTGGTTTTCACCCACATTGGGTTTCCACCTTATATCTTGTGTTACTTGGTGTGACAGTTGCTCTATTTTTGTTCTTGTTATATGATTCTGACACACAGATTAATATATTATAAGTTTGAATGATATAACCAAGTTTCATCTACTAATATTTGTATAAATTGAAAAGAGTTTGATAATACGGATTCACCCCCCCCCCCCCTCTCAGTATTATTTTTGACAAGACTAGTAACTCAACCCATTGAGGTCTCTAAAGAGTTTTTCCAACCAATGTTTCCAGGACTAGTAACTCAACCGAAGTTGTTCCATGGCTTCTAGAGAACTTGTCCAACCAAGGCTCCAGGAACTAGTAACTCAACCCATATACATAAGGAACAAGAGCACCAATCAAAAAATAAATGGGAAAACCAACAACACCATGGCTATCCAAGAAATGGCAAGGCTAGGCAAAACCATTGTTAATCCATGAAATCCATCATGCCAATGACAGCGCATAACCATGAAACCACATGCATGCCAAAAAGAGTAATGAAACCATACATGCAACTCGATACCTACATAGAAATCTAGTTGTAGCAATTGATCCATTGTTTCGTTGCCCTCTCTTTCTTTCCTTTTCCTTCTTCCTCCAAATCTAAGTGAGACTACAATGCTCTAAGCATGCTCCAAGAATTCTCTAAGTGTGAGAGAATGAGAGAATACAAAGAGAGCTCCAAAACTGAACTCGCAAAAGCTAACGCTAACAAAAGCCATGAATTGATCCTCATAAGCCTTTTTATCATTGAGGCCTCAAATTTCTGCATTTTCCTTCATTTTTCCTTCATTTTCCCTTTCATGCAAATTTGCAACCTTTTTCCTTCCTTTTCTTCTATTTTTCTTTATTTCCATAAATAAATGTCAATTAATGCATCTTTTCCCTTTCCAATTTCCTTAGCCATAACAAACTGAAAGTAACGCCCACTAGGATGTTTTTCCCTCCATCCAGCTTGGAATATATGTCCCATGACCTTGGTCTTATATTTTTTTACATGGAAAACCAATGAGGGTTGTTACAGACAAGAGGTGTTCTAGACCCAAATATAGGTTATCAATCATAAAAATGAATTCCCCTATTTGAAAAATGCTTTTATCCATCTTCTTAATGAATAATAGAGAAGAAACTTCATTGATAGAGTGTAAGACTCACCAAAAATTATAGGAGAAGTTTTTGAGGAGCAAGTTGCACCACCTGAAGTTTTCTTCATGAATGGATCCACTAATAGGGTTTGCATACACACTTCCCCACTAGTAATCATTAAGATTTCATTCAAATATTTGGAAAGACTATGTAGAGATTATGCCACTTAGCTCCAAACCATTTCCTCCTAGTGCATTTACCTATTTCCTCCTATTTAAAACTATCTACACTCAGATACCTTCTCAATGGTGGAAATATCATATCAATTAGAGCTCATATGCAAACATTATGCCGCCCACAAGTTTACCTATTGTCTTAACCACTATGATAAGAGAGTATGTGATGTTAGCCCAAATTACTCATACATATGGGACTAACAATGTGTGGAATTTTAATAATATTCTAAATGGTCCAATTCCCTTACGATATTTAATGGTCAATGAAGTTAAAAAACCAATCCTATATTTTTATTGCACAATGTGAAATGTTGGGCCCCTAGGAGGAGAAGGGCTTCCATTCAATGTCATTCTATTTTTCTCATAGTTGAGTGGAGCATCAAGTAGTGAGAAATTAGAGAGTAGAACATAACAGAATAAGTTTTTTTAGCAACCTTATAATATAAGAGTCTTAGATAACTCCTCAATGGAGTACCTCTTTTTTTTTATTTTCATATTTCCATACTAGAGAAAAGAAAGCAAACTAATGTCATGTTCTTACTAGGTTTTGTCCCACATGTGTTTCGAGAGAAAATATTGTGTTTATGTGTGGATGGTGTGTTAGTATTTTTCTATTCCTTATTTTTCACATTTCAAATGCTTCATACATTTAACCACAATACCAATGACTAAATAATTTGAGATCAAAAGGAAATTAACTGTCGTAATAAATACTTACATATTTTATTACATCTATTGTGATGAACTATTCTAGATCAATATCCAGGGCATTTTATAGATCACATATCTTGTTGACTAACTCCCTCCCTTAAAGGATACATCCATAGTTTATTTCCTAAACTTTTCAAAAAAAGTAAAATGAATAGTCATATACGAAATGACTAAGAAATGGAATCAAATGCATCATAATGGGATTCTTTCACAATCAAACATTTGAATATGGAAAACATTACAAATAAAACTATTTAATGAGTCTCGAGAACCAAAACCAACGTCCATATTGACGAAATACTAAAGGCACATTATCACATGAATTAAACTTAAAATGCATATCTTCATTTTCAAAATTCCCCACGTTATTCTCAAAACATCAATGAAAACTTTCTAACTACGTCCCCCAAGAATGTCTAGGATTCCTTACCTAAGTAGGAAATAATGTAATGACCTCTAGATGGATATCAAAATCGGTAGTCTAGGGATTCAATGATAAATATGTAAATAAAAAATAATAATAGCCCTTCAACATCTTTAGGGAGCAAGCTCTAAGTGAATAATCATTCCAATCCAACCCTAATCCATAGTATGAAACATCGGGGAATACCCTATAATTAGTTCCTAAACCTTTTGCTACCAAACTAGTAATTTCCAATTAAGGTTATACATAAGAACCTTACATCTTGTTAAAACCACAAAATCTGGGACAATATTTACTTTATCTCTTCTTTCTTATCGATATAGTAGGATCACTTCCTTCAATTTTCTTAATTCCTTGAACTTATAGTCGAAATATCTTTACATTCATTAACCAAAATTTCTAAATCTAATATTTTATAATAAAAACAAATCAAACCCAAGATATGTGTGAATAATATATAAACTAGGAGATGGATCTAGGACTATTAAAGAAGGAAACATGGTATAAAAAATGAATAAATATTCATTAAAATAATCAATAATGTCTCCCTAGTGACTACAATCTTAAATATTATCATCATATACCATGGAAAGCACTCCTAGATTGGAGTCATATAGCAAAGTCTTTGTTCCATCATAATCTATCCATCTAAATGGATCTACCAACTATAGAATATGACTGGGGAATTCAATGACATAATTAGTTATTTACAAAATTGTTAGGTCCAGATAATACTAGTGTAGCTCCCATATTTTTATTGTTGTGCCCCATAGAAGCCCATTATTGTTATCATTGTGACCTTATATTATTATTGTTATCTAGGCCATAATTATGTTGTGACCCCTTAGACTCCTATATATACCAAGGGGGTCTTGTTGTTTGAATAATCCAAGAATTGTTCATTTATGTGATGTAAAAGGAGTTTTCCCCATCGAAGAGGTTTATTTTCAAGTCCTTGATCTAACTTTTCTTCTATTTTGTGATATAGTTAGATAATAGTTGGTACCAAAGATCTAGATCCTAGGGTTTCACTGCTTCAAACATGCTATCTTGTCATTTTCGCTGTAATTATGTTTTTGAGAGGCTTTAGAAGTTGAAATTTCGATCACTTAGATCCTAAATATTTATGAACGTTGTGTAAAACATTTAGATCATGTTCCACTATATTTTCATAAATATAGTCTAAAGAAGTTAGGGTTTTTGCAAGCTCTAGAACTCATATTGAAATAGGTGTTCCAAGGAAAATCGTCATAACTTTCTCTTCATGCACCAGATTTGAATTTAGTAAACAATTATGGAAAAGTGCATGGACTTTAGTTTCTCTTGTATAATTTTTAGGGCTGAAGATTGAAACATGGACATGTGGAACCATGTGCAAGTTTTCTCTATTGAACCAGTCCATAATTAAGACATTGTGGAAGATTTGGCATAATTTTATTGTGAAGAATCCAATCTCAATATGAATTTTGGACTTGGAAAGAGGATTGGAGGGATACCACATGACACAATTTTAGACCTTGGAGAGCTTAAGTAAAAGATATAAAATAATTTCAATTTCAATCTTATCAACAAGTTCAAAATCAAGCTCTAAAAGGTGTGTATTTTTAAAATTGCATTACTTTTGTTTGAAAAAACAGTTTGAAGTGATTCAAATGGAATAGTGAAGCATGGATATCATTATTTGGCTCCAAAATTCCTTCCAAGAAAAAAGAATTATTTACCCATTAATCCCTCAAAAAAATTTACTATGGCACATGAAGAAGAAGAAATACAACTTGATATATCAAAATTGTGGGAACAACTGAAGAAATGTTTACACTCACAAAGAGAAACTAAAGATGAATTACCAATGATCAATTTTGAGATGGATGGTTTAGAGGAAAAAACAAAAGGGGACATGGAAGTTTTAAAATAATACATGCAAGGTTTCAAATAGTTACTACAAGAAATACTTCTTAATGGTGACAAGGTAGTCCATGAAACTCGTGATGAAAACAAAGAGAATATGAATCATGATTTTAGAGACTTCAACTTTGGGCTAAAGACAAATCATATTCCAAAGATTGACATTAGGAAGTTTGATAGTAAGGATCTGGTAACATGGATACTATAGATAGAGCAATTCTTTGATTTACACGATGTGCAATACACAGAAAAGGTATGCTTTGCATATTTGTATTTAGAAACCAATCAATTTGTATGGTATTGATGGAATTGTTCTTGTAAATCACTTGTCCCTTGGAAATTTTTTATGGATGAATTGATAACACATTATGAGGATTTAAAGAGAAATACCTTATTTAGCCAAATGATAAATCTCAAACAAAAGGGTTCAGTTGGGGAGCACATTGAGGACTTCCAAATATTGAATATCAGGGTAAATGATATTCTATAGAGCATCTGATTAATGTCTTCATAAGGACTTTAAAGGATAACATCACTAGAGAAATTTTGAGGTAAAAAATGGGCCTCAAAACAAAAATGTACAACCAAAATAACCTTTATAAGAACTAGTAGGATTCAAGATGATGATGTCCACCATGGGGGATGATTCACCTTTTTTGGAGTAAAAATGTAAAAAGATTAAAAATTAAATTAAATTAAATAAATAAATAAAAAAAATCAACTTGTATTTTCAGCTTATTTCCCTATATCTTTACTCAAATTTCGAGTGGGATCACTTGTTAGATGCAAACTTTAATTCCTCATCCAAACAATGCCCATGTTTCATACTTTTGATGGACCCTTCTACAAAACAAAATGAGAAATACAAGAAAAATGTGATTGCAATAACATGTTTTGATGTATTTCTCATTTTTTGATGTATCAAGGTCCATAAAAAGTATGTAGCATGAGCATTGCTTGGATTATGAATTAAATATTGCATCCAATGAGTTCTCCCACTCCAAATTTGAGTAAAACCATAGGGAGATAAGTTGAAAAATAGTTTTTTTCTTTTTTTTCCCTCTAAAATTTGATGATGTAATATAATCCTATTTTATTATTTCCACTATTATTTTACAATATTCCTTAGGAGGCCCATTTTGTACCTCAAAATTTTTCAAATTCCAACATGAGGTTTGCCTTTGGGTACCTAATTCATTGGAGAATGCATTTAGGGTGGCAAGAAAGGTTGAAAGAAAAATTATGGTAACAAGGAGGTTTGCCACTCACAACTATAAATATGGAAGTGGTGTCACTCCTAATGTTGGCATTACGACTTTCTAGGTTGTAGGTGGTTTTTGTTGGAATTGATTTCAACCTTACGATGGTATAGATGATGGCATTGATGTGGTTTGATGTTGATGAGTTGGATAGTCTAGGTTTTCATGTTCAAGACTTTTGAAGAGGTGTTTGACCTTATGATGATGTTATCGATGTGTGACATGTTGTGCAGGTGTTTAGGGAAGATTATAGGACTTGTTGAAATTCAAGCCTTTACTTGTTGACTTCTTTGCATTTAGGTCAACCTGGTGGTGACACCTTTCTAATATAGATGCTAAAGAATACGTGCAAGAAATTGGAAGAAGTTCTAAGTAGAATATTTGATGTTTCTCCTTATGCTCTACCACGACCCCTTGGAGAGAGTGTCCTGATCGCAATCATAGCCTTTAAACCATTGGGATGCAGTATAAATATTTTGGCTATAGCCTAGAATTTCTAGTTCTATCCTTGGGGTTGTGGGCCTACTTAAGTGTTTCTTTTTATTCCTCATACACATCAAAATAAATTCAACATGGTAATTTGTAGAAGCTTCAAAATTAATTGGATAAACATGAAATTGGTTGAATAATACCTTCATTGGGTGTGAATGACTTTAATGCGCAGGTAATGATGGTTATGGATAGATTTCATAGAGTTGTGCACCTATGAACTAAATCCAAAAGAGGAATTCTCCCAGAACATTATAAATATCTCATTTTGGATCTGAGAAATGGTTGGTTAGAGTGATTGTGAGTGTAATAGTCTTGCAGAGAGGAGGAATGCTCCAGATATATTGGTGAGAAAAGATACCTTAGTGTATGAGAGAAAATGGAAATGGATTGAGCAGATCAAGGGCCTACAATAGAGTACTGAAGTAGAATATTAGTTATGAAGATTATATCGATGGCAAAGGAATAAATTGAATAGAGAGTCGATTGTGCTTACATGCTAATTGTTTTGGCATGGAGGGAATTGAAGTGGATGGAAATGTGCCATAAAAATAATATATGTTGTTTTCTAGTTTGTTGGAGCGCAGATCTATGATTTCATGTTTCTTATATGGTTGTAGCTTATTAAGGGGTTGAAATTATATTTTTATGGTTGAGTGTGAGCTATGTATATGATTTTGGAGCATTATATTATTGGATATTTAGTTTTTGTATTACAGTGAAGTATTTGCTAGAGTGAAGAGCATATTGGTTTGGATCTTTTCATTATGCTTGATGATGAGGCTGCCTTGCTACTAGGGTTTGATATCAAAGCTAAATCTTACTAAGAATAATGTGTTGGGGATTGTTGACAGTGATGGAAATCCATCAACCAAGGGGGTCTCTGTGATGTGAAGTCCCAATTACACCTCACATTGTTTGGAATAGGAGCCCCATCCAAAGTATTGGCCTGGTTTCCATATATTCTTATATATTTTTCTTGGATTTAGCTATCAGCAAGAGTGAGAAGCGCACATTTACCTTTGTGAAAAGTAGGTAACTATGTCTAGTGAATGTTCGGATGTAGGTGTATCAAGGTTCTTCTAATGCAGAGGATGGAAAGGTGAGCCTATAAGAGAGAGGTAATAGTACCACCCTAGTAGAGTCGCACATAAGCGAAAAGAGAATCGCCTAACACCAAGCAGAATAGTCCACATAGATGCGACGATTTTTGCAACCATTACAACACATTTTCAATTAGATAAGCACTAAAATAACTGAAATATTTCAACTACTTTAGTACAAGTGAAAGCAAACATGAATCATAAACATTCACATAATAGTCTTACAAATATTCACAATCCATGCATAAAAACATGTTGTCCATCACTCTTCAATAATTAAGTAAAAGTCTCAAGATACATGAAAACAAATAACATCACTAGCTCCAATAGTGGAGTGTCGGAGCCACGACTTGCTCCCCAAAAGTTTTGACCTTCTCTCTTTGATGCCTTATGGGAGAACCCAAGGTGAAAATTCCTTTTCTTGTACAATGAGTGTGTATATATAACAAGTGTAGTGATCCTTCACTGATCTAAAAATGGGGCACTAAAGGCTTCTTGTCTAACATACAAGAACCTCTCTCCCACTCCAAAGCTTATATATAAAATAATAAATATAATATAATATATAGTATATATATATATAGAAGGACATATGATAGTAAATACTATATATATTATATATTCCCAAGATCTAGTGATTAACCAATTGCGGAATTAAAAGTGCTTTAAAGTAGGTGCATTCTTATGTTTGCCTTTAACTATTAAGTGCTTTAATTTTTGTTGCTTATGTTGATATTTAAACACATGTAATAGTAAATAATGCAGTAAATAAACAAACACACATAACAGCAATATTAATATGGATTTCACCCAAAACTCTTGGGCTATGTCTCCTTGAGCTCTAGTCAACTCGACTAGGCTCTTTGGGATTAGGGCATAAGTTCTTTTACAAGCTTCACACTCAAATCCATTAGGTTACACATAAACAATGGGCTTAGAACACCATCTTATCCTTGGCTCTGGCTTTGGCTCTTGGCTCTTTGTTGTTATTGACCCTCTAGTTCAGCATAACTATCTTGAGCTCTGGCTCTTAGCTCTTTGCTTTCTTCTCTCGGCTCTTTGCTTTCTACTCTTGGCTCTTGGATTTCTGAGTTTCTCTCAGCCTCTACATGCATTTCCAAAATGCTCTGCCCCCTCTCAGCCTATGTGTGCCTTTTGTCAATCGTGCTCTCTGTATTTTTGTGGAATCTCCCGACTCTACGAATCCCCAATCTGTTCCTCTGTCTCTCATCATGAGGAATCATTCCCTTGCGGCTCTTCAGCTCTTCGACTGGCCCTCTGTCTCACTGGTTCTATGGCTCTGCATCTGGCCCTCTAGCACTTTGGCTCTGTGGCTATGCGTTTGGCCATCTGGCTTTGTGGCTCTGTGCCTCTCTACATGTAACGCATCATTGTTACAAATGTCCACTTACAGCATGGCAAGGAGAATGGGACAGTTACAAAGGAAATACATAGGTGGCCTCTTCCGAGGACAAAATCCGTGAAATAACCATATTTCCAATATACAGAGAATATACACAGAAATACACTATCGGGCACAAAATCTAGACTTCAAAATCTATGAAATCGCATTCATAATCCCCTATTGGTTCCACCATCCATCGCAATATCACAATCGCATCATCGCATGGCCAAATGGCCAAAAACCCATTTACACGGGAAATACATTGAAAATTTGAATTTTTGGATTTCAAATATTATGAAATCGAGTCTATAAACCCATCAGGTCCAGCCCTTATTGGCATATCACTATCACAATCGCATTGGCCCTGGCATTAGGAATCGTCAATTGTCGATCGCTAATTAATATGAACCATTGATTTGCTCCTTGATCAGACAGTCGATATCGCATATTACTGTCGCAACAACCCTTTGTATCGGGGATCACCGATCTCCCAACCGCTAATTAAAACTGGACCATTGATCTCTTTTCTCGATCTGATGGTTGTCATGCGATTGCACATCGGCCCATAGCTTTATTGCATATCACATTCGTAATGGACTGAGGGTTCTTCCTTTGGCTATGGACTACGCCGACGCTGATCCACCGATCCAATAATTGGCAATCGCAATGTCGCATAGCCTAGGGTCCTAATATCGCATATCGCCTGCCTCTGATTGTGATATATCAGGGATCACTGATCGGTGTCCCTTCCATCTTGGCCTTAAGTCCGCCCTTTAAACCTTTTGTGATGTGATTTCCCATATAAGGCCTTTATGCCATTTTTAGAAGAAGAGCCTCCTTTTTCAAAGGACAAAGGCAATCTTCCTTTTGTGATAACTTCATCATCTGAAGTCTGTTTTAGTCAATTTAAATTGCATCAGATTTAGATTGAAGAGATCTATGCAATGGGACCATTTCTAGGAGCATTCCCTTGACTTTCATTTTTCTCTATGAGGAACATTTTAGACTTAGAAGTCTATTCTAAATCCATTTTGGATCACACCTTCCCACTAAAAAAACATTTGGTCTCCAAAAGGCTGATATACTGATCTGAACAGTACATGAGAGTTACAACACCCTCTTCTTTAAGCCTCCATACACTTTCCTTGCATAGTGCCTCTGAACCAAAGCCTTTGGCCACTCTCCTTCCTAGATGTGTTGGTCCTCTTGGGAAGAACTGTTTTTCTCCTTGACTTCATGCAGAAATCCTGCTGAGAAGGTCACAGAAGGTAGTTTGAAATTCTCTTCCTTGATCATTGATCCAATGAGGCTCAAACAAATGTGAAGTTACATCTGCTTCACAAAAACTTCCATTTGTACCTGTTTGACATGATGTGAACAACAACTGTTAACAACAATAGAAATATAGACAACAACTGGATGGCCTAAACTCCTGCTTCAATAAAAGAAATAGATTTCACATCTTGTGAACACCTCCATGTCTTTACATTTGCATACAAATTATGGAATAGGTAATAAGCCCACAAAACATGCCTTTAAACAAATGACCCTTCAAGTCAAGCATGTCTTTACATCTTTTCTACATGCTTTTTCAAAGATGAAACACTTCATCATTATGTCCATCTTGGAGACCAAATCAACTTTTCTCAATTCAATATTACATTACATGCATGTTTACAACAAAGTAATCAACCCTTCAAGTTAATCACACATACATGTTTAAATACAAAGAAATCATCAACATCCCTATGTTCATGCATATCAAGCTTATGCATGCATTTCATCCTTCAACTCTCGCTTAAGTACACTGTACTTTCAAAGTTGAAATGAATATAATGTTGCGGCAACAAAATGAGTCTCCTACTCAAATTTTCCATTCACCTTCTTGGTAAAATCCTACAACTTGTATTCCATTAACAAACAAATGCAAACAAATGCATCAAATCAAAAGACATGCAATCCTTAATTGGATAAGAACTCTAACCATTTCTTACCAATCCATTTCAACGGTGCTACCTTTGTCTACACATCAGCATCAACATGTGAATCATCCTGAAACACATCAATAATGGAATCTTCCTTTCCATTACTACCATTCTCTGTTTCCACCTTCTTCAACTTTTGTGGAAGCATTGTTGGATTCAGTGTCCAACATTTTTCAACAATGTGTCCTTGCTTATGGCAGTAAGTGCAACACGTGTGCATCCTCTTAACAGCATGATTTGCCTTCTCCAATGGACTTTTGACTTCTTGCTTCCTTTACTTCAAAAGTTTCCTGTATGTGGCCATTCTCTTCCAACATCTAGAAACATGATGGTTATCCAAACCACAAAAGGAACATCAATTTTTTTCCCATGTTTATATGGAGATTTACCATATTGAACATAATCAAAAGGAATATGATTAGAACCAGATTTATACTTTCTCTTTCACCTTTATTGCCTTCTTGAGAAAGTGAATTGAATGAAGAAGTAGCTCCCTTTGGAACACCATCAATCTCTTCAAGGTTGTCAGAGTTTCCACAACTCTCTGGTTCAAGTGTATGTTGATATACACCTTCTTTTTGCAAGGTATGCTTCACACCATTTCATTCCCCAAGAATACAATCTTCACAATCTTGAGGTAGAAGACATGAAATGACACTCCTTTTTGGAACTATTTCAATGGCCTTCATAGCAACTTTGGAACTTTCTCCATAAGACTATCCATAGCCAAGACCCAAATACTTATGCCTTTCCTCAACTATTATTGGCTCAACAATACCATGTGCATGTTTACCCAAGCCTTTTGCTTCATAGCCCATCTTAGACATTAACTTGGAACATATGCCTTTGGTATGTTTTTCAAAAGATCCAATATAAGCATTCATAGAAGAATTTGAAGACAAACAGGAATTGTTTACCTCTTCTTCAAGCTGATACTTGACTAAGTCTTCTTTGGAAATAAAGAGTTGTGCCTCCAACTCATGCATCCTTTTTAGTTCATATTTGCAATATGAAGTTTCCTCTCCATTTCCTGCAATTTGTCAAAAAGCAACTTCTTCTCTTCCTCCACGGAATTCCACAGCTCTCTAAGTATGTTGCTCTTCCTTCCATCCTCATACATTTCTCTCACCTTGTCCATCATGATGAACAAGTCTTCCCTCATGTCTCCATCAAAGAAACTTGTGATGAAGTAGGAATTTGAGGACTCACTTGTAGAAGTTGTCATTATCAAAATGAACAAAAGAACTTCAAACAAGACTAACAAAGAGCTTATTCAAGCAACCTTTTCCAAAAAACCTCTTGTGCTTCAAGGATTGCTTTGAGGTACATTGGGATAAGAAGAATGCCTTCAACCCTTCTTCCTTTTCTTCCTCTCCTGGAGTTATCTAACAATAGCTTTCCCTTCACCTCTGCAAACTCAAACAATAGTCAGTGTGCAAACAAGCATGCAATCAATCAGACAATAAATCCTTGACTGCCCAAACACCTTTCACACAAGCAATCTTTGCTCTGTCAATCAAGTACTCTAATCTGATACCACTTGCATCATGATACCACCTACTTTATGGTATAACCTGTTCTAATAGAACCTTCTTTGAAGGTGGGGTTAATCAACTTTTAAGAATTGATACCATTTGATCTAAAAATGGGGCACTAAAGGCTTCTTGTCTAACTTACAAGAACCTCTCCACTCCAAAGCTTATAGATATATATACTATAATATATATTATATATATAGGAGAGAGAGAGAGCGAGAGAGAGAGAGAGAGGAGATATTCCCAAGATCTAGTGATTAACTAATTAAAAAATTAAAAATGCTTGAAAATAGGTGTATGCTTATGTTTGCCTTTAACTGTTAAGTGATTTAAGTTCTGTTGCTTATGATAATATTTAAAGACATGTGATAGTAAATAATATAGTAAATAAACAAACACACATAACATCAATATTAATATGGAGTTCACCCAAAAATCTTTGGCTACATCTCCATGAGCTCTAGTCAACTCGACTAGGCTCTCTAGGATTATGGCATAAGTTCTTTTACAAGCTCCACACTCAACTCCATTGGATTACATAGAAATAATGGGCTTAGAACACCATCTTATACCTAGCTTTGGCTCTGGCTCTCAACTCTTTGCTACCATCGACCCTCTAGTTCAACACAGCTATCTTGAGATTTGGCTCTCGACTCTTTACTTTCTTCACTCGGCTCTTTGTTTCTACTCTCAGCTCTTGGTTCTCTGAGCTTCTCTCAGCCTCTGTGTGCATTCCCAAAACTCTATGCCCCCTCTTAGCCTCTACCTGCCTTTTATCAATCATTCTCTCTGTATTTTTGTGGAATCTTCCAACTTTGTGAATCCCCCATCCATTCCTCTATCTGTCGTCATGAGGAATCATTCCCTTGCGGCTCTTCAACTCTTTGACTGGCCCTCTGGCTCACCAGCTTTGTGGCTTTGCACCTGGCCCTCTAGCACTCTAGCTTTGTGGCTCCGCATCTGGCAATCTGGCTCTGTGGCTCTGTGGCTCTCTGCGTGTAGCGCATCATTGTTACAAACACCCGCTTATAGCGTGGCAAGGAGAATGGGACAATTACAAAGGAAATACACATGCGGCCTCTTCCTAGGACAAAATCCATGAAATAACCATATTTCCAATACACAAAGAATATACATGGTAATACACTATCGGGCACAAAATCCGGACTTCAAAATCTATGAAATCGCACTCATAAGCTCTATCAGGTCCACCATCCATCCCAATATAGCAATCACATCGTCACATGGCCAAATGGCCAAAAACCCATTTACATGGGAAATACATTGAAAATCTGAATTTCTAGATTTCAAATATTATGAAATCGGGTCTATAAACCCATCGAGTGCATCTCTTATCGACATATCGCTATCGCAATCACATTAGCCCTGGAATCGGGGATCGCCAATTGCCAATCATTGATTAAATATGGGTCATCGATTTGCTCCTTGATCGAACGGTCAATAGCGCATATCGTTGTCACAATGGCCCTTTGTATTGGGGATCACTGATCTCCCGACCACCGATTAAATCTGGACCATTGATATCTTTTCCCGATCCGACGGCTGTCATGCGATCGCACATCGGCCCATTTCTTTGTCACATATCGCATTTGTAACGGCCCAAGGGTCCTTCCTTTGGCTATGGACTACGTCAATGCCGATCAGTCGATTCAATAATTGGCAATCACAATGTCACATAGTCTGGGGTCACGATATCGCGTATCGCCTGCCTCCCATTGCGATATGTGGGGGATCGCTAATCAGGGTCCCTTCTACCTTGGCCTTAAGTCCGCCCTTTGAATATTTTGCGATGTGATTTCCCATATAAGGCCTTTTATGCCATTTTTAGAAGAAATGCCCCCTTTTTCAAAGGACAAAGGTAATATTCCTTTAGCGATAACTTCATCATCTAAAGTCTGTTTTAGTCCATTCAAATTGCGTTAGATTCAGAATGAAAAGATCTATGCAATGGGACTATTTCCAGGAGAATTACCTTGACTTTCATTTTCCTCTGTGAGGAACATTTAGACTTAGAATTTTATTCTAGATCCATTTTGGATCATTCATCTCCCTTGTGACTTTTGGACTACCCTCACGATTGTTCGACTTCTATATGACCTTTTGAATTCCTACATGACTGTTCACATTACATGAATGACTCTTGGACTTCCACTTTACATTATATTTCTCCATTATAGAATTTACATAATCCACAAAATGATGTGGCACATGACGACTCATGACACAACATTACATGACATTAATGAAACAGATTACATGATGATGTGGCGGTGTCATGTCACTCTTTGTTGCTAGTTTCCTTGAGTCATATCGACAGATATAACATGGTATTTTCTTTCTCTTCCTCATGACTTAAAGATAAGGAGTCTTCAATTTTGTCTTGATCTTCTGTCGTTTGTTGTAATCTTGTGTTTCTTCATCTTCTTTCATGATGACCATCCAATTTCTTTAGCTCCATAAATGTCTCTTAGCATGGTCTCCTTCTCCATCTCCTTCATCGTTATCTTGTCATAGCATGAAGGAATACCTGTGACTGCAACCAGTTCATGAAAAGACAACATCAGTTTGATAAACGCCTAATCTAACATGATTCATGAAATCACTTGTTGGGGTTGGAACTAGTGACTGGTCGAGTGACTCACTCAAGGATTGTGTAGTTCTAGGGGTCAAAGTCCAGGACCAAGGCTTGAGACTATGCAATGTGTAGTTCTGGAGGCCTGGATAGTGGGATTGCATTATTGATAAACTCAAGAGATCAATCTGGAGCCTTTAGTATTGAGACTACGTAGTGCACAATTCTGAAGGCCCAGACTACATGACTACATAGTTAAGGGACTAAAGAGGTCAAGCTTGACGCTTGAAGTTTCCCAATGTGTAGTTTAGACAGGAGAATGGGCTGGGAGGTTGTGTAGTTGAGGGGTTCAAGGGCTCAACCTTGAGGCTTCAGGCTTAAAGTTTCCCAATGCACAGTTATGAGGGATAGAGTCCAAGTGATTGTGCAGTTCAATAACTCAAGGTTGAGGCTCGATGATTGAGATTGCATAGTGTGCAGAGAAGGATGGCTGGAGGCAAGTATTGTGTAGATATAGATATCAATGGATAGTACTAAGCACTCAGATTGCACAGTGTTCATTTATGGAAGCATAAAATTCACATTCCATGGCTCCAAGAGACAAGGTTGTTGCTTTTACGATGAGACTATGTAATGTGCAGTTCAGGCTGGCTAAAGGAGGCTGAGTGGTCCGGTCGGAGAGTTTTCCCAATTTGACTAAGTGTCTGATCAATGAGAGGAAGATAAGAAAAAGAATGAATCTGAACATGACCATGCACTTAGATCACTTAATGACACAAAATGGAACACTCATAACACATGAACAATGCCCTTTCCTTAATTCAACAACTTTGCGATCACCTACAACAAGTGTGACACCAAAAATACACTTGTGATGACCATGACGACACTTGTACAATAGTGCTTGAAACTTTGGAAATGAGTGTGATACATGTTTACATGATAATAAAAACTCATTTACACCAAGGTTTCCCCTTGAAACCACCAAACCTAGTTTCCATCATTGTCCGACACTCCACATGCTAAAATATGACATTTAATGTATGAAGAGAAAAATATGAACGACACGGGATACACGATCGATAGTGAAAGAGATGCATGCTAAAGTGAAAATAACATGAAAAAGACATTATTTAAAGTGAAATCAAGTGAAAGAAATAATCAAAAGAATGAAAATCCACTTAGAAAAGTGAAGGTGCACAAAAGAGGAAGTTTGACAAAATCACCAAAATAGAAGTACATAATGCAACCAAAAGTGCAAGACGGTCAATGAAAGTGTAAATTGACTATCAACATAGGTTTATTATTGCACACGAACTGTCTTGTTGTACCTTGCTATGCTTGTTCAAGCTTGCATAAAATAATGTGCTATTGAACTTGTTGTGGACTAAGCATGTGTGAGCAGGGGACTTTGACACTTAGAATTTAAAAGGGAGCTCAAGAACATAATAAAACATCAACTAACCAAGAGGTGACTATGGAATGATCGATCGTAAGATCCACAGTAAGCTCCAAAATTCAAGTGTAAGAA
This sequence comes from Pinus taeda, assembly GCA_000404065.3. Taxonomy (NCBI): domain Eukaryota; kingdom Viridiplantae; phylum Streptophyta; class Pinopsida; order Pinales; family Pinaceae; genus Pinus; species Pinus taeda. The sequence continues at coordinate 85,747 of APFE030179908.1, forward strand.
AACTTTTGGAGGGTGTTTTTCACAGCGACAACATTTGGTGACACACTAGTTGAACTCCGGCTTCTCTACCTTGGTCAATTCTTTTGTGCAAGGTCTAGTTCTTCAAGGAGTATTGATTCATCATTTAGATTACCATGGCTTCCCCACTTACCCCATGCATAAAAATAGTCCCCTTCATTCCTTTACTCGATTAAACACAAACATAAGGTCAACGATCACACAAGGTTTTGAATCAGGAAAGGGTAATGAAGTTTGCAAACTTTAGATTTTCAGAGTGTAGTTTTTCATCTCTGGTGTTTCTCCACTACTAGCAGGCTTGGACAATACCCTGACGGAGTTTCTTGCTTAACCTCTCTATGCAAGAAGCCTTTCTCTTCTCTCGCCTTTATTTATTCATTTTATATAGGATTGTGCATCAGCACTTCTTTATTTCATTGGCGAAAGAGGGATCCCGACTTATTGAGAGCAGAAGAGGTTGTCCCTTCAGAGAAGCATATATAAGACCTCTAATATTGGCTTGCTTATTTAGATTTTCCCCTTGTTCTTCTATGCTTGATTGGATTAGCCTGGAAACACTAAAACGTAAAGACTTGAGTGTAGGCATGAGGTTTCTAGAATAGACATGGAGATCATGGTTAGACACAAGGCTTTCCTTATGCAAGGATCGTATTTTCTGTGGAAACATCATCGACCAAAAGGTGTAACCAAGACAAAGAAAAAGGAAAGAGAGTTAGCCAAATGTTTCAATGTCACAAAGTCCTTCTCTATTTTCCCACACTATCTTTCGAGCCCAAATAGGACACCCTTCATGCAAAGTCTTGTTAAATAAAACAAGAAAGACAAAACACAACAAGGAAACAAAACTAGGAGGACAAAACAAAAGGACGCTAACCAAAAAGATGATGTGAAACAAATATGAGAAATCACAAGACAAACTAGAGAAAATGAATACATAGTGAATGTGCAGGTAAACTAATATGCAACTAGACCTACTCCTAACCTAACCAACTAGAAGGTCAGGGACCGATATAATGAAATTTCCAATGTAGCCACCGTAGTTGTTGTCGACCTACAATCACAAATATTTGATCGACTAAAACTGAGATAAAAAAATGTGCAATAGAAAATATAAGAGCTTGAATATTATGCACAACAAATTTAAGGTCTTGCCTGTCAACAAAAAGATATGTCATAACCACTACTTCTAACCATTTCTCACTCTTACCTTTATTCTAAAAATCGTAAGAAGACAAACCTAAGGGGCTTCTTGCAAATGTATTTTGATATGCACTATACGCCTTAGCAAGCATAAGAAAAGGCTAAAACCTGTTGGCTTGTTAGGGCCTGACCAGGTTCGAAAGTGTTTTAGCCAAACAAATCCCTCACTACCAGCCCTTTCGGCAACAATCCATGGAGAAAGGACTGAATTCCCACTCAAGGTACTATGGGAGGGTGTTGGAACCAGGTTTCCGCACCCTAGGGATGTCTTGATGAGGACTGGAAGGGTCACGAACCGATCTACGCATTTGCACTACTTTGTACAGCTGTCTGGCCTTCGTATAGCTTGGCGATGAGGCACTTCTTAGATTCTTATTATTAATGTGTTTATTATAAATCCGATCTAATTCTTAAGGTCGTTAATCAAGCATTCAATAGTTATAACCCATGTGCACAACCTTAAATCTTAAAGATAGGCATAAACTCAGAACATAAGCATAAACATATAGATTTGTGATCAAATGCACAATAATTCAAAAACACTTATCTTTATTAATCTTCTTTTCAGTACAATTAGTTCCACCCTACGCACTCAGTTGCAGGGGTCTGTGCACACAGTTGCGGACTCTACCAGGCCTCTGTGCACACAGTTGCAAAGCATACTCTAAATACTACCAACCCCTACTTGGACTTAAAGACTCAAAGAAATCTTGCTTTTACAAACCCCTACGCTTCAGATCCTTACAAAAAGCTACCAAAAAAATGCCTTCTAAACCTATAGCCTTGCTCTATTTATACATTCCCATGGTCCGCCGACCATGGGTAGGCTGACTCACTTTCCATTATCTTACATTTTTCTTGGGCGAACAACCATTTGACTTGACTCATTATAATTCATGCTTCGTGCACTTCGTAAAGCCTTTACCATACTTTTACCCAAAATTGTGGGCTTTGAGCCCCAAAACCCTTACGTGGGGGACCCACTGCCCAACAGGCCCCCAACACAATCATCGTGACTTGTCCCAAGTCACTCGACTGGTGTGGTGATCTTTGCATAGAGGTTATTCAGCAACTTCTGTGTTTAGCTTACCTCCAAAACACATCATTTCGCCATCTGTTGTACTCATTGTGCATGAGCCTCCAATACATCATTATCAACTTCACTTACTTCTCTGAGTTCATATACTACCTGCATGTGGGCTAGCTTTCCCTCGATGTTGGTGGTGACCATGAATGCCTCATCAACCCAAGGTCGGATGTGTTCTTTAAGGACTGCTTCTTTCTGGCGAGCGGCGTCAACTTGTGCCTTAAGAGCCTGGGCCTCCCTCATCTTGGTCAATCGCTGAGTAAGGGCAACCACCTGCGTGGTCCCTCGAACATTATCATAGGCCTGCTACAACTCCTGTGCTTCAATCTCTAACCACTGTAATGTTGGGTCTTCTTGTAGTGAAGTGACCATGATAAATGATTGATCTAACAAGTGGTGCACTCCTGTATGGCACATGCTATTGCTTCCCGCCTAGATTGGATGGCGTGTTGTCACTGCTCTCTAATCTTTGGTGGTGTAGAGGGTTGTTACTTTAGTCTCAGCTCTACGATTTGCAAGCTAAGGTCCAATTAGGTTTTTGCTGCTTCTTCCTTCGCTTCGTGGAACCCACTAGCCAACTTGTGGATCCATATGCCTACAGGTAAATATGTTGCAATCTCAAGCTCAGGGGCATGACAACATGCTTCCTCAACAATTTTATCCAATTGTTGATTCTGTGCTACTGCTCCATCACGTTGGAGGCTCAACTGCTCGATGTTAATTCGTTGCTCACTGAGTATCTATACAACACGTCCTTCCCTAGCGCGGAGCTCCGTCGTTGCGCCATCCTGTAGCTAGTATAAGATTTCTCATTGGAGGGCAGCCAAGTTTAATCCAAGTCCCGTAAGTCAGCATACCATGGCTTTATCCTTTGCAATGTGTTGTAGATCTAACCCAAGATATTATAGATCTGATAAGAAAGTATAAGATAATGCAAATAAACCCAAGAAATAGATAGAAATGAATCTTTATTATCAAACCCTTATGGTAGGGCAACACCATACAATCACTCCTTAAGAAATGAGAACACTCCACAAGCCATATGCTTGTTCATACAAGACTATTTTTCTTCATCTTCATATCCCTCCATGTGGAGTCTCTAGCCTCTATATAGGCCTCATACATACAATACCATGCATCAATACCATGGTTTACTCATACCATCAACTAATACCATGGGCCCATTACATTATTATTAACTACTTGTGGTCCCTTACATGACATGGGTTAACCACCTTATTTATTACTATGGCCCATCCCATTATTACATTATTACCTTGGGTACCTCCCTCGGTACCCCATATTACCCCCCTAGGTATATAACATTCCACCCCCTAAGCATGTTTCGTCCCCGAAACATGGGAAGAACACAAATAATAAGATCTACTCAAAAGAGTAGTCCACTGATACCATGCACGTGCATCTAGCCATCCAAGAAAAAGGTGAACCCTCGATCTCGCTGGTGCCTCGCTCTCTTGAGATGGAAGTTGACCATGGCCGCTCTTCTATTTTGCTATGTAGTAGGTGGATCGTCTCTCCTTTGTATCTGTCATGTGACTACTTGGTTTCTATCTTGATGGTTGTCTTGCGGGGTGATGTGGGTGATGATGTGTTGAAGTTTTAACCCAGAATGGCTTTTGCTTAACTTCACCCTGTTGTGGTGCGTGTTGTGGTGTCTTCTTTTTCAATATGACTTCAACCACTGAGCCCTCCTCTGATGTATCATCACCTGTAACCTTTCTTTTTGCAGCCTCTGTTTGTGTTTGATTGTCGATCATCAAAGGCTCATCATCGGATATGTCAGTCCCTTGAACATCTTCTGCTTTAGCCTCTATGTGCTCTACCTGTTTATGGATGGAAATATCCTGTAATGTAATTTTCTTCTTTTTATGCCATAGCTTCAGGAATTTCTTCTGTACATTAATATTGATAGCGCCCATGGGTTCCACCCAAGGATATCCCAAAACAACATCCATATTATCCATCTCTGAAGCATAAAAATAACCATGCAACACATATTTATCCATAGAAATCTTCAAATCCTTGTACACTTGAACATCCTCATCATCCACTTGTGTATTTTCAATGTGTTTTGTTGGGACTTTCAATTTTTTGGCCAAATTAACACTGATAAAATTATGCTTGCAACTAGGATTTATAGACACAACGATCTTCTCCTTCTGAATCAACCCATGAACCTGC
>APFE030179908.1:91886-119446 GCA_000404065.3 Pinus taeda
CATACAATCACTCCTTAAGGAGGGAGAATACTCCACAAGCCATATGCCTGTTCATAAAAGAATACTTCTCTTCATATCCCTCGATGTGGAGTCTATAGCCTCTATATAGGCCTCATACATACAATACCATGCATCATTACCATGGTTTCCTCATACCATCAACTAATACCATGGGCCCCTTACATTATTATTAACTACTTGTGGTCCCTTACATGACATGGGTTAACCACCTTATTTATTACTATGGCCCATCCCATTATTACATTATTACCTTGGGTACCTCCCTCGATACCCCATATTACCCCCCCAGGTATATAACACTCTTTGAATTCAAATTCGACCACTCCCCCTTTCGTGGCTCATTAATGCAATTTTGGCAGTGGATCCGTTCAACCCTAGTTCCGACCCTGTGTCTTAATGGCCCGCCATCCGCTCCTCAGTGTCTTAATTGGGACATCTTGTCAAGAATAGTATCTACAATGGTCACCTTCCATCCTCCCCATGTGGCAGTGCATTCCTTTGTATGTGAATGTGTTCTATGCTTCACATTGATTTTTTGTGCCACGCCTGAGCCGTGTAACTCCCCTACAGACTCCTTTATAGTCCCATGCCCTCTTCCAACTGCTTGGAGTGCTAAGATTGGGCCTTCTACGGCTAGTCAAGTGGTCGCACCCCTTGTGTGGGATTTCAATTTTCTTGCTAGCCTGGGCTGCGGGCACCTTTCAAGTATCTTTGTATCTAGTAGCCCATTGCGCTCTATTGTATACAGTACACTCCCTTGTTGGTGCAGTCACAGCCATGATAGTAGGGTTACAGCTCATTCTAGTACAGTAGTAGGGTCGGTTAGGTCTGGTCCCCTTATTCTTAGATTCACGCGGCCTGCTTGTGCGACTCCAGTTTTCATTTTGTTGATTTCTTCATCCAACATCATGCTTTTCCTCCTTAGCCATGCCCATTCTTCCTCAAGTTCATGAAGTTTCAAGCTCCCGTGCCAAATGGCTTCTTGTAATTGTGGAATTCCTTTCCCTAGGTCCTTGCGTTCAGTCTGAATTGCTTGGGTCGTGTTTGGGGAAATTCTCTTCGCCTTCCTAGTTTCATCATGTCTGATCGCGGATAGGGTCATCTTCACACACCCTGTTTTATTTATGGTCCTATAGACCCATCAAACCCCTGATATGCGTAGATTCCAATTGGTTGGTTTTATCTGACAAACTATGTTCAAGAGTCAACATATTTTTCCATAGGCTCCGGCATGAATGCCTGGCGAAAGGCATTGTCGTTCTTGCTGTCGTGTTGGGTTCTAATTTTTTATTCTTAGTTGGGGCAGTGGTTGCACAACATATGGCTGCATCCCCCATCATAGGTGGGTGCCCAAACCGCTTCTTCCTTGTTGCCCAGACCACGTTTGAGGGCCTCCAGCCCGTACATGCAGCCGCCTTCTACATTCGTGCCCATTCCACCTAATCTTCCAAGGTGTACTCCACCCTTGTGTGGTTGTCGCTCACAGCACCCCTTTTTGTGAACCATGCAGCATCTGCTCCATGATTGTAGTTCCACAGTGGCCTATGAATTCATCCCCATTTGTTGCACCGTCATCTGCTAGCATTTTACTTACTTCGGTTGTCACGTGTCGTAGTGATCTTATCATCATATTACAATTTAGCATTGTTACTTCATGCAATCGGTTCTGCCATCGCTCTATTTCTTCATCTGAATCTGTCATGCAGGAACTGTCGCGTTCCCATGAGATTCTCCCGTCCACTATTGGATTCACCTGATCCTAGTCTTGCGTTGTTACCTGGTAGATGAAATCTAGTTCATCATCATTGTCCTCATCACGCACAGATTCAGTGTAGTGTGCTCCTTTGGCTGGGCTAGCGGGACTATTACAAGGAGCGATTTTTTCTCGAATATCATCTTCCATATTTTTAAGTTGATGACCCCATTCATGTCCATGGCGCGGGGTACGGATTACTGTCATCAACAATTTTTATTACCTCAAAGTTAGTTTGCATACTTACGCCTTCAATGTCCATTGTCACCCCTTGGAACCTTCCCATTCGTAAGATCTTTTGTTGGTTGGCCATGTGCAATTGACTAGGAGACCACTGTAGTGCATGTCTGCTCATGCGTTCCCAGGTTTGTTTTGGTAATACATTCGCATCTGACCCCAAATCCAGGGTGACCTGATCCATCTCATACTCACCAATTTGCACCATCAATCACATTTCCTGTCTGGTGCGTAAAGCATGCTTTCCTAGTTTCCGGACCATGCATGCCTCTCCTGACCCTGCAAACCTAGAGATTAGCTATTGTAGTCCCTTAACTGCCTTATTGTTGCGTAGCAGCTTCATACATGTCTCTAAAAAGGTAGTAAGCATAGAAGGATCCATTCCCGGCTCAAGTTGATCCTTATTACCTAAAGTAGAGGCCTCTGTGAAGCTCTTCTTAGCTTCCTTAAATGTTTCCTTCACACGTTCCATCTGTTATCTCAAAATCAAGCCCTGGAAGGCTACAGACTAGGAAGACTTCAAGTAACTGTTTCAAACCAATCTTTTATCTAAGGCTTAGCCTTCTTAGCCTGAGAGGGCTCTCTCAAGGGATTAAAGGTTTTTTATTATGATCAAGATGGCTAACTCTTTGTGAAACAAATAGAAATGAAAATGGTGGAAACAAAATTAGCAGGTATCCATTGGGCTTATGGAGTCATATGTGATCTAGTATTAACAGTAGGATTGGCTTTGCATAAAATTCAAGGCATTCAGATTTCAATATAGGTAGAGCACACCAAACACAAAGAAGACAGTCAACGAGTATATGAAGGAAATTAGAACACTGCAAGTGATTTCTAAGTAATCAGATACTCATAATGTTGTAGATAATTATGAAAAGACAACAAAAGAAACTCATACATTGAAGTCTATATGATTCTTGAGAAGCATAAGCCAATACTGTATTACCAAAAAAACAGATTCTTTACATAGGCCAAATATCAGAGCTTTTTCACATAAATTTCCAACCCTCGTTACATTTCTCTTTCTCCTATATATAGAGCTCTTCTACCTAGCTGAGATTCCTCCTCAAGCATGAGGGGAACTCGAATTCTACTTCTAATGACACCTATTCAACTTTTAACTGCCTATTAAATGTAATAAAGTGCAACTAGTCTTTCTAGAAATCTAAATCAAATAGGAGTCCAACTCCATATTATGCTAATAATAGCCTTAATTACAATCATCCTCGTTCTTTGACATGTGGTCCCTTTTTAATTTGGTTGTGGTGGCTATTTAAAACTCCATACTGGTCTTTAATGTCACATCTTCTCCATTTCCCTTGAAACATAGGAAACTACCCCTTTTTATTAGCCTTTGGTTTGCCTCAAAAATGTTCGAATCCAAAGAACCATGTCCTTCATATTTGATAATAAAATATATATATCAGGTTGCCACGTCCTTGATGTGTTGTCAACCTCTTTTATGTGTGAAGGCAAAAGTTTTTCCAAGTTGTCTGACATATCTTGGATTGTAGTAAATGTGCTCACTTTATGACAAAAAGTTTAGAGTTGGATTCGAATACATGTTTCCTCCAGCTGTCTTGGCCTTGTTGAAAGTTGATAGCTTTAGATGATCCCTTGAAGATACTCCCTTTTCAAAATTTCTGCTTGTATTTTAAAATTTGTTGACTGAGATTAGATTGTGCAGCTTCAGCAGTTTCGTAGCATGCTACGAAACTGCTAACCTTTAGTCATCATCTTCAGCAGTTTCGTAGCGCGCTATGAAACTGCTGTGTTATTCCAAAAAACACAGTTTTCTCAGACTAGCTCAACCAAAATTTTGTTGTTTTGAGCCTTTTGCTATTTAAATATTCTTTCAATTGCTCTAATGGCCTTTCAAAACTGAATGGAAATGTATGATTCTTCAAGAAAGATTATACCAACCAACACCATCAAAAATTTGAAACATAACCTTACTTGAAATTTCTTTTAGGAGATTCTTTCAGCTGGCTTAACTGTATCTCTAAGTCTTCAATTTGTTTCTTCATGACCTTGATCCCAGATCTGAGGTTTGTATTGACTTTTCTCATAAATTGAGCTTCCTTTATTGCAGGAACAGTCCAACTATCGAATTGGACACTAAAATCAACCACCTCAGGAATTTGAAATGTTTGGTCCTCCCACCGAGCTTGCATTTGGTTAAAATAAGCCTCCTTAATTGCAAATTTCCTGGCAGCTTTCTTTAGTCTAGCAATTTCAAAGTTGGCCAATTCCAATCTCTTTTTCAAGTCTTCCACATTATCTTCTTCTTGAATGGCAATTGTTTTTCCTTTATCCTTTCTTTCATGAGGCTGTGTCACCTCCCCTGTTTCATCTACTCTTGGCGGTACTTCCTGTATTTGTTTAAACTTCCTCGTTATGGGTCTCCTGGGCTTAAATACAAATTGATCAACCTACTCATCAAACTTTAATTTCTTTGAGGCTTTGACTCTCTTAGCTTTATCTTTTCCTGACTCTATCAAATTTGCTTGCACTAGTGGAGACTCTTCAATGTCAATGGCTTGCAATAAGTCATTTAAGTCTCCTTTTGAAACAGGGGTTTCTTCAATAGTCACTGACTTACCCTTTTCCTTAGCTACCTGGCTCCTGGTCCTTCTTCTTTGAATTGCTTCACCTGTGCTTGATTCATGTGCACTTTCTTTAACCTGAATTTTCTCTTTAAGAGACTACTGGGGTGTATCCTGAAAAGTCAGTGGCTTGGTGGATTCTCTTACTTGTTTCCTTGCCTTCAACTTTGAAAACCTCTTGGATATTGTTTCTGTCTGATGACCAGTTGTTGTTGGAAGATATTTTGTAGCTTGAGGGCTGAGACCAGTCTCATTCTTTAAAATAGACATGAATAGGAATGTGTTCCAGTCCCTACCTACCCTCTGGAGTTCATGCAAAACTATCAACTTAACCAAGCCATGGTGGAACAATGAAGTCTCACAGGCTTCTTTCTTTAGCTACACCTTTTCACACATTTTACTTAAGCTACGGAATAAGTAAAAAGGTAGATCAATAGATGCCTTTCCTGTGAAATGCAACAGAAGTTTAAAATGGTATGAATATACTTTATTGTATCTCCCTTCAGAGGTAAGGTACTTCTGTATACAAGCAGATTGGCATATGACTCTTTCACATAACTTCTAGGAACATACTTGTTTAAATCTAAGTTAATGAATTCTTGCTTTAGAAACTCTTTGCATGGGTTCATATCAAATTTGAAACCCTTGAACCAACTTTCTTTCCCCCTTGGAATCTCCGTAACTGTGGATATAATGTCTGGTGAGACCTGCAATTCCAGCATACCAACCTTTGAGTTTAGTCCTGTGAAATTCAGGGAAAATTCCTTGGTAACTTGTGCATGACCTCCCTGGAGTTTCTTGCAAAAATTCCAACATCCGGCTTGTTTGAATGCATGCTCGACTTCTTTGTTCTTCAAGGTTATGTCTAAACCTTCAGGCTCATTTCTCAAACATTTGCCTGATCTGTGGTCTTTTCTTTCTATCGATCCCTCCATGAAGGTTCAGTGTAATGGAGGTTGGAAATGCTAGCACTACTCAAACTCCAATCTCTGCCTTGCTTGAATGACTGCCTCACTTGATAGCTGCCTCGCTTGATAACAATGTTTTCAAATTGAAACCTTGCATACTTGTTTCTCATGCAATGAATACAATCATCATTAAGACTATGCATACCTGGCTTTTCTTGGAACTTGCAATCCATGTGTATCAATGTACCTAGCGGATGCAATGATGGAGATAAGCGGTTGGATATGATATGTGGAGTGCATAAACTGACAATGAATGACGCAATTATAACTTAACTTGACACATTTGACAGTTAGGAAAGATTCGCTGCGGAATGCACGAATCCACGATTTCGTAGTGTAGTCAGTGTAAATTTTGAATTATGCACTAGGAAATCACCTAAAACATATCACGCTATGAAATCACCTAAAACTGTTGCGCTGCGAAAACACTTCAAAATGGTTACATGTGCTACAAAATCACCTAAAGGGCTTTGTGGCACATAGTAACTTTTAAACAAAACTGACACATGGCCATGAGACCGGTGATGAATGAGAATATCCAATGATGAATGAGAAGGCATATTTGACTCAAGACTCCTAAACTCAGACTCAGGAAAACATACATCAAACTTAGACTAGCACCGACTTTTACCATAAACTAATGTGAGACATTTTGGTATTAGAATTCTTAAGTGATAACACCATCTCAGACTCAGGTTCCTTTATAGGAGCCTCACGAACCTTCAAATCTTCTCCGGGTTGTTTCCTCTTACCTTCCCTTGTGGTTGCACCACTTTTGAACACCATGTTCATGTTGAGGTCTTTTTCACACTATTCAGACCTCATCATTTGGATTTTTTGTGTTGGAGTAGTCTGAAGCACTCCTTTCTCACACATCTGTGCATTTAGAGTGGGGAAATCTACCACTTCATGATCAAATTGATAATAGTATAGACAACATGTCCTAGTCGGGTTCGTATAGTCATGCGCATAGTGCCCAGATCCTCCACAATTGTAGCAGATTAACTAAACACGGCTTCGTCCAGGTCCCATTCTTTGTCATCCCCATCCTCGTCCTTGGAACCCATCGCGCGCTATTGTGGCGGCTGGATCCTGACCTCGCACCTCAGTTTGCATACTATACGCAAGTGTTCAATCCATCAACAATTCATAACTCCAATAGTTTCATTCATTGCGGCCCACTGATCTACAAAAATTGCAAAAGAGCTACTGGTGGGTCTATGTAAACTTCTACAGTATATGATAGTTGTCCATTGTGTGCTTTCCTCCCACCTGACAGATCACGCACCAAAGCGTGAGCACCGCACTTGGTCCTACCTATGCCTATGGTCTCAATGGCATTGGTCGCCCCTTGCCAAGTAGTTCGTGAATACCAGACAATGATCCTTATCGTGACCCTGGCTTCTACACTTTATGCACCACACTTCTTCTCGTGCTTCTGGCTGGGGCGCCCTATCCTGTTTCAAACTCTACATATCCAAGCATAGGTTTTGTAGTTATGCGTGGATCTATTGGACTCCTAACCCAGGATCCTATATCGAAGTTTCGTGCAACCTCATCGCTATTTCCAATGCTTCTGCCTAGGTTGAAATCCTCTGCTATGATAACATCGTCCTCAAATGTGGTGTCAAAGATGCCACAAACCATGCGTGATGTTGTGCATCCGTCAGTGTCATGTTAGCTTCGCGGATCATGCTTTTCAATCTCTGATCCAAATCCCATGGGGTTTCGCCTAGAAGCATCGCGATCTCCTTGAATCCGATGATCGACTGCATCTCTGATTTCGTCCGACTAAATTCCTTGTTTAATGCGATCTGGATTTTTGTGATCTAGGCATTCAGATGATCATTTAAGGGCTTGATATACAAGGTCAACGAGAAATCCTGTAGTGCACTTACCAGAGTGGCCTTCTTAATGTTATCATCCGTAACTCCGTTTGCTTCCCACACTGCTCTTACTAAGAACCAAAACTGATCCAGATCTTCGCTTCCTACTCTTCTGAATACAGGCAACTTGATTGCGCTAGCCATGTTAAATTTCTAGTTTTGTGGAGGTGGTGTGGGTGAAGATGAGGGTGAAGGAGGTGACACGAGTGGTGGTGTTAATGGAGAGGATAGTTGTGGAATGTATTGCCTTATCAAATTGACTACACTCCTTAGAGAAGCCCAAGTACGCTCTTCCTCGTTCTCTTGTAGAGGCGAAATTAACGAACTGTTTCTTAACCCTTCGATACCCTTGTAGGCCCTCTCGCTCTGCGTCATTCCACTCATTAATGGATTCACATCACCTGTTTTTCACATAACAACATATTAATCCAAGTATTCAGGGATTCGATGTACCTACCTCATGGTCCCTTGAGAAAATGCCACTCTGCTTCGTTGTAGCTCATGGTTGTGTCTATCACGAACTCAGTGATAAACCCTCCTATTATCCGATCTAGCCAATGATCTATTGCCTGTGCAATTTTATCTTCTAATGCCTTTAGCCTATGCACCAACTCCGCCATCCACACTATGGGTTGATCAAGCTTACAACTTCCCTGGTTGTCTGCTAGTCGCGCGATCCACTCATACAGTTCTGATGAGAAAGACGCAAAGAAGATCTCGTGGATTTTTGTGTATATGTAGCGATCTAGCCACCTCTTCTTAGATATCTACGGAGTTTTGTTTTCCTGTATCATGAACTCGTGAAGCTTCTGATCCAACCAATCTTCAATCTCTTTCTTTGTAGGGTTCCAATGTACCGACATCAAACATCCCTTAGGCAAATCCTGATCCCAGAAATGGAACCATTTGTTGGCTTGTCGGGGCCTAACCCAGGTTTGGAAGTGTTTTATCCAAATAAATCCCGCACTACCAGCCCTTTAGGAAATAGTCCACAGAGCGCTGGCTGAAGTCTCACCCGAGGTAGTATGGGAGGGTGTTAGAACTAGGTTTCCACACCCTAGGGATGTCTTGATGAGGACTGGAAGGGTCACGAACCGATCTACGCACTCGTGCTACTCTGCACAGTTGTCTGGCCTTCGCGTAGCTAGGCAACGAGGCACTTCTTAGATTCTTATTATTAATGTGTTTATTATAGATCCGATCTAATCCTTAAGGTCGTTAATCAAACATTCAATAGTTATAACCCACGTGCACAACCTTAAATATTAAATATAGGCGTAAACTCATAACATAAGCATAAACATACAGATCTATGATCAAATGCACAATAATTCAGAGATGCTTCTCTTTATATCTTCTATCCAATACAATTAGTTCCACCCTGTGCACTCAACTGCAAGGGTTTACGCACACAACTACAGACTCTACTAGGTCTGATCTGATAATCACCCTATGAGTGACCTTGGTTGAAGATTTATTAAACAAAAGGTATTATGGACTCATGTGTTGGTGTGTGTGTTCTATGTTATTGAAACAATGGATCGATCAGATTGCCAATACACAGAAACTAAGTGGAAAGACAGTAGAGAAATACAGTAAGCAACACAAAGACACGAGAATTTTGTAATAAAGCGTTCACCCTATTCTCCAGGGTTACGTCTCTTGTCCAGCTTCAGTGGTGGCCTTGTTTTATTGTGTCTTACAGCAGAGAAATTACAATACAGGGACTCAATATGAGTTCTCCTGAAAACAGATTTTGCTTGGCAGGGTGGTTCTTGGGTTCCCCAAGCCACTCAAAGTACCCAGACTCTTTTTCTTCCTACCAGCTCTGTGATCTTTCGTCTATAATGGAAAGAGCCAACAGTGATGCTCAATCCAGATAGATTCCTCTATGGGAAGGCTTGAATCTTCAAGCTCTCTGGAGCTCGATGGTACCTGTGGTCAGCTCGGCCCTCTGTCTCCTCTAATTTGCTTTACTTTTCTCTGTGTTCAGTCCTCCTCTCAGGGTACACTATTCACTATCTCTCTTGGTCGCTCGGACTCCTCTCAATCCTTCCTTTTTTTCTTTTTTCTGACTGTCTTTGTTCATGGCTTTAGCCATTTGATCCCTATGCCTGTTTGGTTCCTCTCCCACCTGCGTCGATTCACCTTTTGTAGCTGCGCTTGGAGTTCCCTGTTCGGCGTCAACATGAACGCTCACGAAGTGGCCACATGTCTCCATCCAACTAGTGCCAGCATGCTTCGCCGGTTCGTTTCTTCTGTTACTTCATGTATGCGTTCTTTCTCCACCGTGGCGGTCAAATGGACTCTAAATCCCTTTAGAACGCAGCTTAATCCCCTGTCGATTCCGCTTCCTCCATCAAGCGCAATCTCAGCCATCCAATCTAGGCTCCTCCAGATCCAACATCATACGCACATCGAGCGTGGTTGACTTGCTCGACTGATAGCGTGCGATCACGGAGGTTTTTCTCTCATTTCTACTGCCACATGTTGATCGCTAAGTGGGATCGCTCTGCTCTCCTCCAAAACCTCTTACAGTTCAAGGGTGCCCTGATCGATACCGTCGGTTTTACAGAGCGTGGGTCCCACCTTTGTCCTTTAGCGCTTTTTGTTTCTCCGCCCACGATTCTCCAACTCCCAATGTGACCGAGTGCTTAAGGCTTTTCCGTTTTAGCCCTATTTGCCCAGCGATGCACATCAAAATCGCCTCCTTTTCCTGATCCAGGGCTCCGAGGGGCTGCTTTGACCTCCTGTGCAGTCTCCATGGGCCTCGGTCAGCGTGCTTTGACTGAGGTCCTCGTCATTCCATGTTGGCAGCCATTGCCACTGGTTCAAGGTGTTTTTTATCGTTGTTTTGGAATTTTCAAAGATTTGTTCAACTCGATATAGTCAAGGTTCTTGACAATCTTTTGTAGATCCAATTCGGATCACAGCCTTCTCACTGAAAAAGCTTTTGGACCACCAAAAGTTGGTTTTCTTCAAGCATCGACTAAGTGAGGAAACTGTTGTCTCACTTGTCCAATCTCAATCCACTTCACACTTCTCTGCTTCAAACCCTTAAGCCCAATCCTGAGGTATTCCACTTGTCCACTGCGTGTCGTCCTTACCTTCCTGTCCAGCACTGTATCTTCCTGCAACTCATTAAGATATTCAGGTAATAGGTCATCAATAGAAGGTAATTGACTTTTCTCTTCAGGGTCCTCAATCATTGAAGGTTCAAACAACCTCAAACAGTCTACATTTATGACTGAGTAGATGTGCATGTAAGCCGGTAGCTCAAGGCGAAAGGCATTTTCACCAATTTTCTCAACTATCCTGAAGGGTCCATACCTAATAGGTTTGAGCTTTTTACCTTCACCTTGCATCATGTCCTTGCTGATATACAGCCATATTTGGTCTCCAACTTGAAATTTATGCTCCATCCGATGCTTATCATGCCTAGCCTTATACTTGGCCTGGCTCTTTTCCAGTTGTTCTTGTGCTGCCTGGTGGATCTCCTGGATCTGTTCAATGAACCTAGTCGCTTTGTCCACATCACTATGTCTATCAACCATGGTATCTTTACCAATGACAAAATCCAAAGGAGACCTTGGTATGAAACCAAAACAGGTCTCAAAAGGAGATCTATGTGTAGAAGAGTGTTTGGCTCTATTGTAAGCATGTTGCACATAACACAAGTGTTCATCCCAAAGCTTAGGGTGTTTGCTGCAATATCCTCTCAGTAACTGGATCACCGTCCTATTAACTACTTTTGTCTAGCCATCTATTTGTGGATGAAGCAGCTATGTCTTTTCTTTACTTTGGTGTCCATTAGTTCCCACAGACTGGACCAAAACTTCCCCACAAATCGGGTTGTCTCGATCAGATACAATAGAAGTGGGTAATCCAAAATGAACCCATACATGTTCAAAGAATAATTTTGCAGTTTGTTCAGCTATAATCTGTTTACTACCAGGGTATCAAAATACACATTTTGTTGAACCTATCCACAACAACATACAAATAATCATGACCTTTCCTAGATTTAGGTAGTCCTCCAACAAAATCCATGGAAATGCTTTCCCAAGGGTGAAAAAGAACTGTTAATGGAGTGTATAAGCCTAGTTTTCTGTTACTGGGCTTTCTTTTAGCGCACATAGCACATCCCTTCACATATCTAGAAACTGTCTCATTCATTTTCAGCCAATAGCATAACCTTTGCAGCTATGCAACTGTTTTACTTACCCCAAAGTGACCTAATATCAGAGAAGTGTGTGCTTCCCTAATTATCTTTGCCCTCTTTGTTTGTGGAATGCAGAGTTTCCCACAAGGATATAAGAGTCGGTCCTTCACATGATAGTCCAATTCTTCTATTCTTTTGCCATGACTCAAAGTTGCATATACATTTTTAAAGTCCATATCTTGAGCATACTATTCTATGCAGCTTTCATGCAGCACATAATTATGCTTAAGTAGGGTAGATGCATTTATAATGGGTCTAGATAACATGTCTGCAACCTTGTTATGTATGCCTTTTTTATATCTAATGACTAAATGAAATTGTTGTAGAAAACCCATCCATCTGTAATGTCTTGATTGTTGCAACTTAGTTTGGGAGTGTAGATATTGAAGTGGCTGATGATCAGTGTGTATCACTATTTCTTTGCCCATTAAGTAATGTTTCCACTTTTTCACACTCTGAACTAATGCATACAATTCTTTATCATATGTAGGATAGTTAACTACTGCAAGATTAAAAGTCTTAGAATGATAACATATGGGTTTACCATGTTGTGTCAACACTGCTCCCATGGCATAGTCATTGGCATCAGTATGGATCTCAAATGGTCTATGTAGATCTGGCAGTGCTAGTATAGGTGTTGTACTAATCTTTTCTTTCAAGGTGTCGAAGGCTTTATGTTGTTTGCCTCCCCATTGAAACACCTCGTTCAATCCTGTCAAAGCATGTAAGGGAGATGCAATTGAGGAAATGTTTGAAATGAAATTCCTCCAATATTGTGCTGCTCCTAAGAAGCTTCTCAATTCTGAAGCAGACTTGGGTTTAGGCCAGTTGACAGTGACTACCACTTTAGAGGGATCTATTTTCAATTCACCTCCCCCTACTATATGACCCAAATAATTAAGAGAGTTTTTGCCAAATTCACATATGGAGAGTTTAACATAAAGTTTTTCTCTTCTCAAAACATCTAATGTCTGTTTAACATGCTTTAAATGTTCTTCCCACGTTTTACTAAAAATCAGAATGTCATCCAGATACACAATAACAAAATCATCAAGAAAAGGTCTAAGTACATCATTCATTAATCTCATGAAAGTAGCAAGAGCATTAGTTAGGCCAAAAGGCATAACCAGCCATTCATACAATCCCTACTTTGTTTTGAAAGCAGTCTTCCATGCATCTTGCTCTACAACTCTGACCTGATGGTATCCACTGTGCAAATCCAGCTTGGTGAAGTAAACAGCTTCCTTCAATTGATCTAAAAGATCATCTATGCGAGGAAGGGGATAACGATTTTTTATTGTTATCTTATTCAGTGCTCGGTAGTCAATGCACATTCTCCACGAGCCATCTTTCTTTCTCACCAAGACAATGGGTGACCCACTTGGTGATGTGCTAGGCAACTCCTACACCTGCTTCTTGATTTCAACATTCTCTAAAGCAGACAACCTTTTATACATGTGGCTGCAATGATTGTTTCATCTCCCAAGTCTGACCCCAAATCTTTCTGAATTGCTGCAGCAGTCTTCTTCTTATTGCCCTCGGACTTCTTAGGTCTTAGCTCTGGATGCAGAATGCAACAGTGCTTATTATCATGCCCCTCCTTTTTATAGTGAGTGCATGAAGCTTTTCCCTTTTGTGCAGTGTTAGCCTTCCTTGCTTTCCACTTGTGCTTCCTTTTCTCCTTTCTCTTACTTACAGTGGGTTGGGATGGTCCCCCAACTTCTGGATTTCCATTCTTTCCTCTAGCTTCTAGATGAGTAGCTTGTACAAATACCTCATCTATACTAGTGGGATTAAACATGAGGATGGTATGCCTCATGTAGCTGTGTAGACCACCAATGTACTTCAAAAGAGTCTCTGGTGAGTCTAATGAGATACCCAACATCAATGCTCTCTTTCTGAACTCTTGAGTATACCCTTGTACACTTTGCCCTTTCAACTGCCGAAGAGTTTGCCAACTCATCATGGCTTGTTACATGTAGGCCAATGGATAGAACTGATTTTTGATTGCAGCAAAAAATTCACTCCAGATAGAGATGGTCTTACCATGTCTTTTCATATCAACTTGGGTTCTGCCTTCCCACTAAACCAAGGCAGTGCCTCCTAGGCGTAGGCTTGCCAGCCGAATCTTACTCTTGTCTGAGTCTATGTTCTGTACCCTGCAATACACATCAAATTGTCTAATCCAATTGTCCAAGTTTTCAGCATTTAGCTCTTGATCATATATAGGCAAATCAAATTTTACATCTAGCTTAATCAAAGATGCTTTCTTATTATGGACAGGGCTATTAGGAGGTGTGGGAAAGCTTTCCTCTTTCCCCTTTCCTTTGGCATGGTCATGGGAATGGGAATCATCTTTTTATTTATCTTGTTTAGAGCCTGATGAATCTTCATCCCTATGCTTTCTAAAGTCCCTATACATTTCTTCTACCATAGACTTTATAGCTAGGAAACTTTCTATGAATTGAGGGTCTGGCTCTATAGAACCTTCCTCTGACATTGTCTTCCGAGAATAGACTCTCCCAATTTCAAGATTAGTTTCCACCAACTCTCCTTCTCCTAATTTGAGCTCTGATCTAGTGAGCATTCACAGCTGAACCAACACAAGCTTGTCTAACCTCACGGCCTAGAGTTTTGATACCACTTGATCTGATAATCACCCTATGAGTGACCTCAATTGAAGATTTATTAAACAAAAGGTATTACAGACTCATGTGCTAGTGTGTGTGTTTTGTGTTATCGAAACAACGGTTCGATCAGATTGCAAATACATAGAAACTAAGTGGAAAGACAGTAGAGAAATACAGTAAGAAACACAAAGACACAAGAATTTTTTAATAAGGAGTTCACCCTATTCTCTAGGTCTACATCTCCAGTCCAGCTTTAGTGGTGGCCTTGTTTTATTGTGTCTTACAGCAGAGAAATTACAATACAGGGACTCAATATGAGTTCTCCTGACAGCAGATTTTGCTTGGCAGGGTGGTTCTTGAGTTCCCCAAACCACTCAGAGTACACAGACTCTTGTTCTTCCTACCAACTCTGTGACCTTTGGTCTACAGTGGAAAGAGCCAACTGTGATGCTCAATCCAGATAGATTCCTTTATGGGAAGGCTTGAATATTCAAGCTCTCTAGTGCTCGATGCTGCCTGTGGTCAGCTTGGCCCTCTGTCTCCTGTGCTTGGCTTTACTATTCTCTGTGTTCAGTCCTCCTCTCAAGGTGCACTATTCACTGTCTTGCTTGGTGGCTCGGACTCTTCTCAATCCTTCCTTTTTTTCTTTTTTTCCGACTGCCTCTGTTCATGGCTTTAGCCATTCGATACCTATGCCTGTTCAGTTCCTCTCCCGCCTGTGTTGATTCACCTTCTGCGGCTTCGCTTGGAGTTCCCTGTTTGGCGTCAGCATGAACGCTCGGAAAGTGGCCACGTGTCTCCATCCAACTGGTGCCAACATGCTTCGTCGGTTTGTTTCTTCCATTACGTCATGTATGTGTTCTTTCTCCACCGTGGCAGTCAAATAGACTCCAAATCCATTTAGAATGTGGCTTAATCCCCTGTAGATTCCGCTTCCTCCATCGGGCGCAATCTCAGCTATCCGATCTAGGCTCCTCCAAATCCAACGTCATACGCACGTTGAGCGTGATTGACTTGCTTAACCGATATTGCACGATCACGGTGGTTTTTCTCTCACCTCCGCTACCACAAGTCGATCGCTGAGTGGGATCACTTCACTCTCCTCCAAAACCTCTTACCGTTCAAGGGCGCCCTGATCGATACCGCCAGTTTTCCACAGTGCCGGTCCCGCCTTTGTCCTTTAGCGCTTTTTGTTTCTCCACCCGCGGTTCTCCGGCTCCCAACGTGACCGAGTGCTTAAGTCTTTTCCATTTTAGCCCTGTTTCACCAGCGATGTGCATCAAAATTGCCTCCTTTTCCCGATCTGGGGTTCCGAGGGGCTGCTTTGACCTCCTGCGCAATCTCCATGTGCCTCGGTCAGCGCGCTTTCACCGAGGTCCTCGTCGTTCCACGTTGGCAGCCATTGCCACTAGTTCAAGGCATTTTTGATCACTGTTTTTGAATTTTTAGAGATTTGTTCAACTCGATACAATCAAGGTTCTTGACAGTCTTTTGTGGATCCAATTCGGATCAAGGCCTCTGTGCACATAGCTATAGAGCCTACTCTAAATACTACCAACCTCGACTCGAACTTATAGACTTAAAGCAATCTTGCTTTTACAAACCCCTACACTTCAGATCTTTACAAAAAGCTACCAAAAAATTGCCTTCTAGACCTAGAGCCCTACTCTATTTATACATTCCCATGGTCCGCCGACCACGGGCAGGCCGACTCACTTTCTATTATCTTACATTTTTCTCAGGTGGACAACCCTTTGACTTCACTTATTACAATTCATGCTCTGTGCACTTCATGGAGCCTTTACCATACTTTTATCCAAAATTGCAGCTTTGAGCCCCAAAATCCTTACGTAGGGGACCCGCTGGCCAACAAAACCTATTATTTACGATGGAGCTTTCTTGGTAAGATTTCTCCAACCATTCAGCGATTGGATCATGAAAATCAAAATTGTCCTCTTGAGAATCCTAAAATCTTTGAAAAGATTAATTTGCAATTAAAATCACGGGATCAAGATGAAAATATTATAAGGGAAAATGAATCTAATCATATTCAGAAAGCTTGTCAAGATAGTGAGGGTCTGACATAATGATCCGAATGGAAAATGGCATCAACCCATATCTTGGGAGGAGAGACCCCCAAGATTTGAAAACTTGCATTTCCAGAAGAAAAATAGGACAATGCCCAATAAACAAAACCACAAAGAAACTTTTTATTAAAACCAATAATAATTGTAAAGGCTACATTGTGGCGGACAATCTGTCCTTTTACAAAATGTGACTTGTTACTTATAGTATTTTTTAGTTACAAGACCATGGGTCAATTCCATGGGTGAATGAATACCATGGGTGGATTTTACAATACCACGAGCGAATGCCATTTACAATACCATGGGTAAATTCCATGGGTCGATGAATAATATGGGCGGATGAGTACCATAGGTTGATGCCATTTTCCATTCGGATCATTCCTCCCTCCTTAAGAAGCAATGGTCCCCATTGCGTAAAGTTCCCTCCTGCGAAGCCTTTGTTGAATATGAAGAGCCACTGAAGATAAGGGTTTTATGTGGTTAACCCAAAACCCTGATAAAAAAAGATCCGAGGATAGAAATACCCTGTAATGCTTGTGACCAACTGTGATGACAGTGTGCAGCCTAGCAAATGGACTTCGATGACAAGGATTTTATGCGGTTGACCCATAACCGTGATGTTGGTTGCTGATGAAGTAGCAGGTGCCTACATAGCCTGGGGTGGTAGGGCACGTCTTCAAATAACCCAAGTCGAATGTTGCTATGTTGAAACTGATGAATGTGAAGCAGGTGCCTACTAAAGTGGGGTGGGAGGGCACGTCTCCAATGAGAACCCACTCTGAATGTTGCTCTAGAACTAAAATGGGCATAACTCAGTCAATATAACTCAAAAGATTTATTATAACCTGTTTTTGGAAGCAGAGGGATCATTTTTCATTTTCCCATGAGTTGGAAATCCTTATCTGGACACTCTGAGATCTCATATTCGTGCCGCAACAGTTCTGTCATCACAAAAATTCTGATAAAATAGCTGATTTTAAATCAGCGATATCTCCCACATCCGAACTCCGATTCGACCCATGTTTTTTTTGAAATTGGGTGATTTTTCGAGACGAATCCAGATCTGGTATTTTTTTTGTAAATTTTGTACCAAATGTTTCATATCTGATCTGCAAAGTCGTCGCCCAAAAAAATTCCTGCAAAAAAATGAAAAAAGAAAAATTCTTCCTGCTTGACCCAAGAAAAGTGCTCTATGGAGGTTGTAGCACATGCTTGAAGTTTGTTGAAGATGCGATGGAAATAATAATTCATTTCATTAATGGAAAATACTGAAATGTGCTTACAACCAGAAATAGAAATAAACCAGCTAGGGCGATGGTAGCTTATCTCTGAGAAGAGATGTGGTCGCTACATGCCTCTTAACTGTAAAAGCTACGTTGTGGCGAACAATCTATCCTTTTACAAAATGTGACTTGTTACTTATAGTATTTTTCAATTACAAAACCATAGGTCAATTCCATGGGTGAATGAATACCATTGGTGGATTTTACAGTACCACGAGCGGATGCCATTTACAATACCATGGGTAAATTCCATGGGTCAATGAATAATATGGGTGGATGAGTACCATGGGTTGATGCCATTTTCCATTCAGATCACATAACCATCAGTGAAGATAGGATTGCCTCAACTTCTTGATAAGTATATCAATGGTGAGAAAAAACCATAAATATTAATCGATGTGAAACAACTATCCTCAAATATACTTGTCCAAAAATGATAAAATGAATGACAATTAATATTATGATCAGATGGACTATTTGTGGCAAGAGATTCTCGGTAGGAAGATAACAAAGATAGATCAGTTTGAACATATTTATGAATTCCTTGAATAGATGAATCATCTTCTTCACATGATAAATGTAACAACTGATTTCCTTATGATTGGTCGCATACTATACTGGCATGGTGATCATCAAAACAATGGAAAAGGAATGTCAGTACAATAAACACATGAGCACTCAGGGGGATTTTAGGTGTGATGAAGAATAAGATTCACGATATAATATTCACAAGAAAAAATAGAAACTGACTATTCTATAATGAATATGATAGGCATGCATAATTCAGCCAAAGATAATTTTCGAAATGATTAACTTCAGAGTTCCATGATTCTTTGAGAGATACACATTCCAAACCCAAGTTTGATACAAGATATTTGCATGAAGATGAATCAAATGAGGAAGGTTCTTGAATCTAATCAAAAATAAAATCTTGAAAGCTCAAAAGACTACATCTGAAATACCAAACATCTTTCAAGAAGAGATTTCCATCAAGTGAAACCATGCAAAGAGAAGGATTTCGCAAGAGAAATTAGATCTGACTTAGTTCGAGGACCTTACCAGAGTCTTGAGATCATGTCATAACCATCAATGAAATTTGAAGTGCCTCGACTCCGTGACAAGTCTCGTAACTTTCAAGGATTGTAAAATCGCATTTTGAAGATTGAACCAGATCATGCATGGTGTGACGATAGTTACTACCATTGATTCAATCAGACTACAACTAATCGAATGGCAACCATATTTGTCACTGATTTGATCAGATTTTACAACAATAGCTAGATTACTCAAGTTGAAAGATTCTCCTGATCACAAATTCGAAGATGAATGAATCGGGTAAATTTCATGGGCATGTTGATTTTAAGAATTATCTTCATGTAAAATAAGAGATGATGATGGATGGAAAGAATACTCATTGATTTGATTGTTTTCATTTTCATCATGGATAATATCACCACCTTGTGTCAATTAAAAAGTTAACTCTTTAGATGGAGAACTTGAAAAGCGTGGAGTATCTTCATCGCAAGTTGATGCATTACAAACAAGAGAGCACAAGGGATAGTGATATGAAGAGGATGTTCTAATAATAACATTTTCCTTGGATGGATCAAATTCCATATCTAATTTCGTCAAATCAACATCTTTTGGAGGAAACAAAAGATTAGTTGGTGCACTTGGGCATACATCATCACATACAATAATGGAGTCATATTCATCAGGATGATGATTTTCCAAGACCTTAGATTGATCAGCTAAGTCGATTCTATTTGATTCATCACTAATATTATTAGACTCATTCTCAGTCAAGAGCGAAGCAACATCGTCTTCACACACGGGACCCTAGAAAGGGGAAGAAATATTGAAATAATCATCACCTTCTTTCTCCTCTACCTGCAAAATGTGACTACATTGCACCTATTCGTTGCTTAAATTTGGAAGAGATTGATTGGGAAGATTGAGGGGAAAGGGATAATGAGAAAGGGATGGTAGGGTATGACAAGTATCCAAATCAGATTCAAGATTTAAATTATGAGCAGTAATATCATCTTGTGAAATGCAGAAATCAATCTTCATCGTAGGCTTCATGAACCATCCTGAGATTTCCTCCATGGGATCTAAATCCTTAAAAGTGAAATGAAAATGAGAAGATGGGTTAGGAATTTTATTAGCATATTTCCCAACTTTACTATCATCTCAAGGAGGCACCCTCAACAGAACTGGAAAAGGAGGAGGACAATGAACAAATGAGTAGTAGGTTCTTCCTCTGAAATTCGAGGTGTCTTATGATATACAAGAGTTGGGGGAGTAAAAACATCAGGGGGTTCAGATTCACCATGCAAAGAGATATGAACCAAGATCTTAAACTTTTATTTAAATAAATCCCAATCTATGTCTTCTCTCGATAGCTCATAACAAAGGTAAAGGAATCAATGAGAAAATTCCTCAATTGATTCATTAGGCTTCATTCTTAGTTGATTAATTCTTTTAAGAACATTTCATTAATCATACATGTAAAATTATTTATCAAGCTCCTTCATAAGTTGGTTGAATGAATGGATAGAAGTGACAAGTAATGAATGATGCCATCTCCTAACACGACCTTCAAATGTGAGGGTGAGAAATCTAGTCATGACAACTTGGCAGTGTATTCCATTTGAAAGGAAAAACAGACAACTTGAAACAGATGTTCACGAAGAGTTAATTCACCCTCACTATCAAACTTAAATAGGGAAAGGTTATGGAAAGCTTCTGCAAGGATGATAATATTAAGTTGTTTAGAAAACCATCTTGGGATTATGATTTGGGGAAGATCCATTTTGGATAAGAGATTCAAAGCTGACTCAACAGGCACAACCTGTCATCTGGAACTCCTTCTAGCACAATTTGTTGACGGTATTGGAAATTCGTCAACAAAGGGGGTCTCCCCGATGTGAAGTATTATTTATATGTCACAATATTTGGAATAGGAGCCCCATTCGAAGTATCAGCCTAGTTGCCATATATATCCTTATATATTTTCCTTGGATTTAGTTGTTAGCAAGAGAGAGAAGCATGTATGTGTGTAGTATACCTAAGGGGGATAATATAGGGTACAGAGGGAGGTACCCAAGAAAATAATTTAATTAGTAATGTAGGGATAATAAATAAATGGGCCATAATTGATAACTAAAGTGGTTAACCTACATTATGCAAGGGACCACAAGTAGTTAGAAAATAATGTGATAAGCCCATGGTATTGAATGTATGGTATTAAGACCTATGGTAATTACCCATGGTATTGTATGTATGAATTCTATATAGAGGCTAGAGACTCCCCATTGAAATATGTCGAATATTTTTTTTATTGACAAGGAATTATCTTGTGGAGTGATCTCCTTCCTTAAAGATTAATTATATGGTGTTACCCTACCTCAAGGGTTTTATCAATAACGAAGAATTTTCATTCTATCAATCTATTGTGTTATTTTTGGGTATATTTTTAAGGTTTATTATAATTTTAGGTTAGATCTATTACAAGTGGTATCAGACCTCTTTCTTGGGCAAAGCAGGGATGAAAACATTTCATTTTTTGTAGGAATTTTTTGGGTAGCGATTTTGTAGATCAGATATGAAAATTTTGGTGAAATTTCAAAAAAATAAAAATAACATATATCAATTACTTTGGAAAAATACCCAAATTCAAAAAATAAATTGGTCGAATCAAAGTCCGAATGAGGGAGATATCGCTTATTTAAAATCAGTGGTGTTGCAGAAATTGTTCTGATGGGAATTCATGGACAACGACTCTCTAGTATTTTTTTATAGTTTTTGTGCATAGTTTCATAAAAAATATTGTATTTTTGATCTCCTATTGAAAAATAACCCAATTTCAAAAAAACAAATTGGTCGAACCAGACTCCGGATGAGGGAGATATCACTAATCTAAAATAAATGTTTTTCTCAAAAATGCTTATAACGAATGGAAAGTTGCAATGTGGATCTGAGTTTCCCAAGTGCCCAGATCATGATTTCAATCACATGGGAAGATGCAGAATGGCCATTCTATTTCTGAAAACATGCTATAATAAGGCTTTTTAGCCATAGTGACCAAGTTGTGGCCACTTAAAAGTTACTGCACACATTAGGTAAAAAATTTCAAAACTCTCATTCGACTTCATGGGTTCTACTGTGCTATTTTTTATAAGAAAATATGATGGAATGACTATTGAAGAATTCCTAAAATGGGAAAATTAATCATTTATGAATGCTTGGAAAGAGCTACCATGGTTTTATTTTAGAGATGAGGCTGCCATATGGAGGAACTCACTTGACAAAAAGGAGTTGGTGAGTCTTCTCGATGAAGAATTTGAAAAAGTTCTTTTGGACAAATGGTCTCATACTAGAAAACAAGATAATGAGAAACATAAGGGGTTATTTTCTATCGGTATCTCCTTATTACAGGTTCACGGATGTATTGAAAAAGAGAAGATCATTGTGTCTATCAATCCTAGTTCCAAGCATAATTTTATCAATATTAATTTGGCAAAAAAATTGGAAGTATCAGTCAAACATATTGAGCACACAGATGTTGATGATGATGATGTTCAAACTTATAAAGATTTGGATATTTGTATGGATAAGTTTGTGTTGCATTCTGATTTTTATGCTTTAGATATAGATGATCTCGATATCTTTTTGGGATACCCTTGGATGAAATTCGTTGATATTGTCAATATTAATGTACAAAATAAATTCCTCAAACTATGGTATAAAAGGGATAAAATCACATTACAAGATATTTCCATCCGTAAACAAGTAAATTTTTTGGAGGCCCAAGCAGAAAACTGTACAAGTACTAACACCTCAGATGAGCAGTCTATGGTGGAAGAAACAATGGAATAAAATAAACCAAAGTGGTACCACAAAAGAAATCCAATATCAGTCAACCTCCATTAGGTCAAGAATTGAAGACAATAACACCAACAATCAAGGTTTTAGCATATCACTACCCACACTACCCAACAAGAATAGAACCCACAATATGGCACAATATTAGCAACTAGAACATGGGAAACCCGATGACACACACACAGAGGAAACACAAGCTACCCACAACTCATCTCCACATGGGCACCAGAAGAACAAGTTTCCATCTCAAGCAAGCAAGGCAATGACTAGATCGAGTGTTCACCTTTCTCTTGGATGGTTAGATGTGCGTGCATGGTACTAGTGGACTACTCTTTTGAGTACATCTTATCATTTGTGTTCTTCTCATGTTTCGAGGACGAAACATGTTTGAGGTGGAATGTAGTATACCTAGGGGTGATAATATAGGGTATACAAGGACATACCCAAGGGAATAATGTAAGGATGATAAATAAATGGGCCATAATTAATAAATAAATTGATTAACCTGCATTATGCAAGTGACCACAAGTAATTATGAAATAATTGATAAGCCCATGGTATTGGATGTATGGCATTTAGAGACCCATGGTATTGTATGTATGAAGCCTATATAGAGGCTAGAGACTCTCCATTGAGATATCTCGAGTATTCTTTTGTATTGGCATGCATTAGCTTGTGGAGTGATCCCCTTCCTTAAGGAGTAGTTGTATGGTGTTACCCTAACTCAAGGATTTTACCAATAAAGAAACATTTTCATTGTAGCAATCTCTTGTGTTTATGTTTTGGGTATATTTTTCAAGTTTATTATAATTGCAGGTCATATTTGTTACAAGATAACAACTCTTTGACTTATTTTTTTTGTTTCTTAGTACACCATTATAGGGATGCCTTGCCTCTTACAAACTCTTGTACAGACTAATTTTCTCTTAAAAACAATAAAACATACTTTTTGTTGGAAGTGATCAATTTTTTGGCTTGGTTGGCACTTACTAGTGAAAATTTTGACTTGCCTTTCTGTGCATTGATAGTAAATGGTTTTCCATACTCGACAAGCTAGTATTAGTTGGCTCTTCACATGAATATTGCATCTCACATGTACATGCAGGGACTTCCAAAAACCACTTTTCATACATCAAAGGGAACCACATCTAGTTCTACTTTGTTAATAAAATCAACATTAATAGCAAATCTAATTTTTCACTATTTTGTTACCTTTAACTTTTCATCCTTATTTACCCATACCAATGGATATGGGCTTGGATGATCATTAAATGCCAATCCCAATTTGATGATAGTTGTGTTGCAATGGGATTCACCTACGGTTCTAAGTCAAATAGAGCATCAATATTTGTCTTCTTGACTTGTATATTTATGTGGAAGAGTTTGGTCATTTCTTTCTCTTCATGTTGTTGAAGGCCACTTAGATTCACCTCCTTTTGCACTAATGTATAGAAAATATTCTCATCCATGTCCAAGGTTCTTTCAACTTCGTTTCTCTAATTGGTAGCCATGAGGTTCTTCTTCTTATTGTCTTTATTTTTTTCTCTGGGTTAAGATCTGGATGCAACTTACAACACTTCTCTGTATGGTCCACAATGTTAAAATGGTTGTAGTAGTTTCTAGGATCTTTGCACTTGTGTGCTTTGGCTACTGTATTTTTATCTTTCCCCCTTTCCACTTCTTCTTCCATTTCTTAGAAGAATATGTTTTCTCCTTCTACTTGGATCCACTTACTTTCCCTTTCTTCAGGCCTATGTTCTATGGGTATTGTGCATGTACACAAGCCTCATCCACCAATCTAGGATTGAACATCATCACGTGTTTTCGCAGATGGTTTTGTATACCCCCTAGATTCTTACGAGTACATTTGGGTTCTCTAGGGAGATTCCCATCATTATGTCCATCTTTTTCAACTATTTGGTGTATTCCTATATGCTCTACCCTTTATTTTGCTTGAATTAGTACCATCGGATCCACTAGTCCTCTACATACACAATAGATTAAAAGTGTGGCATTACTGAGCATTCTGAAGTCCTCCCACTTAGTCATTGGAGGTTATACCTCCAACCTTACAGTCTTTGTGTGGCTTTCCTATCAAGTAAGGGCATGGCCTTCTAATTTTAGTCATGCAAATGAAATGTTTTATTCTTCCTCATCATGGTGGGCACTGAAATAATCTTCTAATTGTTGCAACCAGCGATTTAGCTTCAGATAATAGATATCACCTTGGTAGGGCTCAATATAGACCTTCACTTTCATTTTAAAAAGGGATTGTGAATAATTCACAACACTTGAAGTAGGTTGATATTTTTTGGGTCCTTTCTTTGGTTGGTTCTCTTCTTCTTCTTGATCTCTTAATATCCCCTCTAATTTGCCTTTTACATTAGAACCCCTACCTTCCCAAAATATCCCAATATTATTGCTAAGGGCGAGCAAGAGGAAAATCATGTTACATCTTATATCGACAACTTGTGCTTCTAGCCACAAAAACTTCTCCTTTTAAGGATCACAATGGTCATTCACAAATTCATCAATTATGGTTAGGATTTTATGACTTTTGGCCTTTCTAATTTATATCCCCTTCAAATATCCACAATATACCCAAAGAAACCTACTCTAATACCAATATGATCTGTAAACTACTGTAGATATTCCACTAGACATTTATGCACAATAGATCTAATAAAAATATATTTACAAATCTGAAATCTGCACTATTAGGGTTTTATTTTTCTATAGAATTTTGGATCTATAGATTACAATTAATTATGTATGCAAGAAAATTAAAATTATGTAGAAAATATAGAATATCAAAATAAAAACTCACAAACCATGATTAACATAAGATATGGCCTGGGAAACCCTTTTGGAAGAAAATGCAAGTGGAAGGTGAGGTTTCTCTACTATCTTTCTTTGAATATAAAAGGGTTGCAAGTACATAGAAGTATGGTTTGTGGCCCTTTGGATAATACAATGCACAAATACTCTCTATTTTCTCTATCTCATATCCATCTTGGCTATTTGTTTCTCATTTATGGAACAAATTCACTCAAAAGAATGGAACCCCTTTTCCTCCTAGTGGTTTGGTTATAACACAACTCAATAGCCTACTAATGGTTAGGTTTGACTACCTCAACTCTTAAATAGAGTTAAAATATGGAATCTTCTATATTATTCTTCATTATAATAATGTGTCTAACCCCTTTCCCATCAATGATGGGAGCTAACATGGCATCCTCTCGAATTATGGTGGTGAAAATAGGAAGTTCAACTTTTAAGTGGCATAAATTTTGCATATAGACTCCAATTGTCATGATTCTTTCACCTTTTGTAATGTATCTATGTGTAATATAGAAAAAAAAGTGTTGCACTAAAACAATAATTTTTAATCCAAAAAATCATCATTTGATGCCTCAAAATGCTCTCAAAATGTTTTGGACACCAATTTGCCAAATTGGGTCCTATCGATAAAAATGACCCTATGAGCTAATTCCTCCACTTTTTCCACTCTAAGCACATATAGATGGATGAAAAAAATATAAGGATCCAATCTAGATACAAAATTCCAAAACATTTCCTCAAACAAGCCCCCAACATACTCTTGTGGCTCTTCTCGATCCACTCATCCCAATTTAATGGAAGGAACTTTATTTTTATTGTATCCTTTAGTGAAGCAAAGGCTTTGATCCGATTATTTGCTTTTGAAAAAAATTTGGCATAGTGGACGAAATTCTCAGTAGATGCTAGGACGGGGTGCTACAGACGGTCATCAATAATTGTCTTTCATCAATGGCATCCTAAATTTCCTTATATACAATCACATCCA
Organism: Pinus taeda; assembly: GCA_000404065.3. Classification (NCBI taxonomy): domain Eukaryota; kingdom Viridiplantae; phylum Streptophyta; class Pinopsida; order Pinales; family Pinaceae; genus Pinus; species Pinus taeda. Next base: position 118,296 of record APFE030179908.1, read on the forward strand.
TATATGAAATTCATATTGCTTCCTCTTATAACTCCCCAACTTCCTTGGAAATATTTTGTTAATCGCCCTTCTTTTTCTTATGGTTGACGTCCAACTACCACTTATGAATTATTATAGCCTTCTTCTCATCACTATGTGATTGGGCACTATCTAACCATAGATAGCCCCCATGCACATCGCTTAGAAATGGTTTAGTAACCGATTTGATTTCATTGTTGCAACCAAAATGGGGGATTTCCAAAAAATATAAAATGTCAACATTATGTAACCTTGACACTCACTATTGTGGTTTTGGCACTACTATTTTTGGGTAAACAATTAGCCTCTGTAGTAGATACTCTTGTCACTTTGGGAACTTCTTTTAGGCAACAAGATCATGGTTGGAATGCCGAAGTTTACCCTTGCTCTTCATCATACCTTTCTATCACAACACCCCTTTAGGAACCTGTGGTATTACTATAAGGTATTTCTTATCCTTCTATAGATGAACTAGTTGAGCATCCCATGGACGGGGTGGGATATAATTAAGCATTGGACTACATCCCTGTATTTTAGACTATGATTCAATGGCTTCATTAATCCTCCCTTGTTGTCCATATTGAAACTCTTCAAGCATTCCCTTCATCTATAACGCAATAGATGGGTTTTTAATGTGTGGCCTATGCATGGAAGAGGTCCCTATAGATTTTCCCATAAACTTACTCTACATTCCCTAAAATCATTGTGTTTTCTTCCTCAGACTTCCTCTTGGTTTGACTCTCTAGCTTATATGTGTGATTCTAACTATAGATACCTTATCTATGAGTTGAAACTTTTTTCAGCCCTTATAAGTAGGATTACTCTCCTGTGTTCCCTGTTTATGGGTAGTATGAACTAGGCGCAGTATCTAGATGTTTGTATAATCAATCCCTCACCATTACTCCTACCAAAACCACACCTACTAGAGCACATGGCATTTCCTTGCAGACATCCTATCATGAACCAGTCTAGATAATTCCTTAGTCCTCAATTTCTATAGTTGTTTGTTGATTATTAATGAGCCTAACTTCACACTTTGGACATTATTCTCCCTCTATCCTAACTAATCGATCATTCTTATTTCTTTTCAATTAGGCTTAACTGCAAAAATATCAAAATAGTAATCTATATAT
>APFE030179908.1:119828-140116 GCA_000404065.3 Pinus taeda
TTAGTCTTTGCAAAGTGGCCCCAACAGTGTGTGCTACTTGCCCCTACGACAAACTCTAGTGAGGTCCACCTTTGACATCGAAACTTACTCCTTTAGCACATTGCTAACTGACTACACAACTCTACCCAATGCATATTCTTTATCATATTCACTAGAATACCATCCCACCGGGGAATATATGCAACATGCTTTCCCTTCATACTAGTTGTCAAGATAGCTAGAGAATTTTTTACTTCTTCAAATGTTGTTCTTCCTCTTGGAGTATTAGGATTATTATGGAGATGTCTCCATATTAGGTGTGACACCATAAATCGATTTCCATCCTACTTCCTAAACATAGAGATTTGTTTCCCTTGCTCTTCTAGAACTTGAATTGATAGATTACCGCCGTTCACACTACTAAGCATAATCTTATCACCTCATACCATCCCCTACATATATAACTAATTTTTTGAGAGATGTGGTACTCTAGTACTAATCTAACACACTGTGCAGGTGATATGCATGCACACCTTGGTGGAGATCTCATGTATTTTGTTCTACCAATTTTCTAACCCTTCATGAAAATCCAAAGCACATGAATCAATGTTGCATTAACTTGACACCCAATCTACGATTGGTTTGACATAGTCATTTGTTCACACAGTGGCTTTGTAGATCTCCTCCAAGGCCTTTCCATCTACCTCTTCTCATACAAGTTCAACATAATAGTCTCCTTCACTTGGATCTAGTGACACACTCACTTGGAAATCACCTATTCAAAATTCATCTTCCTTTTATTCAAATTTATGATCACTTGATTATCAAAGGCCCAACAATGGCCAAGAAGGTTGGGTAAGGATCAGTATCATAAAAAAAAAATCAATTTCTTCAAAATCATCCATGTTGGTAACCCCATCAAAATCTACCTCCACATTGCAAAATATGCCATAAGGAAAGATCCTATATTGGTTGGCCAATATGAGTTGAATAGGGTACCAACTCAACTTAGGTCTCCTAATCATCTCCCAAGTTTTCTTAGGAAAAATATTAAGATCAGAACCTAAATCAAGAATAAATTTATACATTTCATAAGCCCCAATTTGTGCACTGAACCTGGATTTTTTGTTTCTTCTCTTCTTCCACGCAACTTGGTTGATTGTGCACCTAGGTATCTACATTGCTTCCCTCTCTAACTCCTTTGTGCACTGGTAAATAATCCTATGTAGATTTTGTAGAGCCCCCTTATCTTTATTAAGTCCAGACAACTTTTCAAAAATTCTTGAATCACTTTATCCCATCCTTTTGAACCCTTTTTAGTCATTTTATCATATATTTGGAGCATATCATACACAAGGTTGTCTCCATGGGCATCCCAATCTATAACAACCAACTCCTTGTGCACCTGTTTATAAGTATTTCTCTTTTTGACATTCAAACTTCAGAGGTGAGTTGGTAGCTTTCCTCACCCATTGTTCACTAGTACTAATTTGATTGGTGGCATCACACCTATCTTAGTTCCTCCACGTGTCAACACTTTTACTTGCAATTTCTCCTTGTGCAATTCCATCATCACTTTCTGCAATTTTTTCCCCTTATTCTCCTAGACCTTCGTAAGAAACTACGGGAATTCCTTTATCACATGATCTAACACTCTAAAATATATACATGTCAAGCATAATTTAGGAAAATCTTTCTCGAGATGTCCAGGTTGGCCATAATTATAATGGACAATCAATCCTCTTCCTCACCCAAAACATCCTCATCTTTGTCCAAGAATAGAAAATCATCTAGATCTTCTACCCATCACACCCTGCCCTCCTCCAGGTTGATTATAGTTTTATTTTACACCATCTTGGCCCTTATACACTCTATAAGTGTCCATGGTGATATTTTTCATCAGCTCCAAAGACTTGCAATGATGAATGTTGTGGCCAACTGACTTACAAAAATCACAAAATAAATTTCTAGGTGAAGTCGCATACTCTTGTGTCATCGGGAAATTTGTGGGTGTATGACCCCACACTCTACAGACCTCACACCACAATCCTCTACCTTGTGCCATTGGGTTAGCCACACCACTCACCATATATTGGGTTAACATAGGGTGTTCATTCCTATTATTCCCTTTTGTGTGAGAGATCATGCACCAAACCTCAGTGCATTGTCCTTTCCCCTTCACAAAATCTTGCAACTACGTAGTGAGCGCAGCCATCTGCGACTAAAGTTGCACTATCCTAGAATTCTCTCCCACCACTACACCTGTTGGATATGCTTTTAGATTTATGGATTTTGACAGAGTTTGAATATCCTTTTAGGATAACATTACCTGAATATGAGGCAATTCTCCTATGATAAACCATTCCTTGTGTTTCTCATCAAGGATTTCAAATGTCAACTTACCTAGTAGCACTTTAAATTGCTAATCATAATCCCATATAGACTCATATAGTTTATGCTTAGTCTCATTAAGCTTGATCATGCACTAAGAGGTAGACTTAGGTCTGTGAAACTCCTTCAACGTTGCTTGCTTAATATCTTGCAATGAGCACAGTTGTCCAGGCATATCATTGCTCTTATACTTCATCTACCATGCTAATGCATGGTCCCTAAAGGTAGTTCCCAATTATACGATGTTGTCATTTTCATATTAAACATTGTTGACATCACACACTATTTCGCTAACGAACAAGTGTTGTTTTGGGTCATCATTCCTAACACCATGAAATACTAGCAGTTTCAGAATGTTTCCATCCTTCTCTATCTACCACCTCTTGATAATATTCCTCTTATTATAACTACTATATGTTACGAGCTACTCCCTCCTATCTAACTATTATGACTATGACTACTAGGCTAACTTCCTTTGCTTCCTTGACGAACTATAGTATGTAGTACGCTACTAGGATAACTTATCACTATGGAAATAGATGCACGTGGGGTGGTGGGTTCAACACACGATTTCCTCTTAGCAAGATCCTCGATATGCTTGGTCTCTATACTTCTCAAGTCAAGATACAAAATTCCCCATCTTCTCCTTCTAGGCAAGTGATTCCAATGTGCGCTTGCTCTAAGCTTATCCAATCTCCAACACCCCTCCTCCTCCTCCTCCTAGGTGATGAGGTAGAAATTTCTTCCCTAGCACTACATGGTCTGAACCTTCTACCACTATGCAAAATACCATATTCAAACCCCATCTCGTTATATCTCTCCTACATTATTCAAAGGAATCATTTTGGCAAACCATTTCTACTATCCTATTTAGGGATCCTTCATACCTTCTTCATTCTTTATTTCCCTTTCCTCTTGCATCCCAATATTATCTACTCGTCTTTACACCTCGGCCATCCCCCATCTCACCCTGAGTGCACGAATGGCTTAGCCTCTCATGGCATCAAACTCCACCTTCAACATACCCTTGTTGCACAACAACATCTACAAAATAATTGGAAATGCTCAGATGAATCATCCCCAAAGGCCTCCTATAAACTTTTGTTCGTCACTCGTATATGAGACAATATCCTCAATAGAAAATTTTGTGATATACCCTCCAATTAAAGTTTCCAGCAAAAAAATCGATAACCTGTGTGATCTAGTTATCCACTGATTGGATTCTTTGAACCGATTCAAGAGTCCAAGATTTATGCTCATCTAACATATAATGTGATATTTGGTCATTAAGCCTTCAAATTCACCCTACAAGAAATTCCGAAAATTCAACCTTCCAGTTACATGTTAAACAACTTCATGGTAATGGAGCTAGTTCCACCACATTATTATCTACAAAAAAATAAAAATAAATGGTCCATCGTAAATTCATACAATATCTGTATTGCATTCATCCATACACAACCGACATAACCATAGCTATTAAAGAGAAAACATCAGATATATGAAAGAACAAACATGATATGCAAAACTTTTCCCTTTACTTTCCATTATCAAGAAAAGTTCCCCATGCAGTACATTAGTGCTTAACAAAGAGGTTTTCTCATCTCACCATCCTATCATAAATGAAAAGTTATATATTTATAGACTTTCCAAAGTACAAAGTACCACTGCTACCATGACTTAGCTTGAAAAACTATCAGAACCCTAGCAAAAACCCTTCCAACAGTCCTCAACCGGAACACAACAACCCCAAACAACATCAATAATTACCTCTATCATTACCTCATCAGCTTCTGTTAGTTGTATATGTAGTTCACATTCATGCATTTTCCTTGGGCCATAGCCTAGTAAAAACTCAAATTACCAAAATTTGTCAGGACCCATGATCACGGGCAGAAGATTTTTTTTCAAAACTAGCAAGATATTTCTTTTAAATCTAATGTTTTCCCACCTCGCTGCTCCTCCATGGTCATGTTGTTTCCAACAAAGTGTTCCTTTAATTATGTGTTATTGTGTTATGTTCTATCATTTCTACACAAATCTCCCGCGTTTTGATTTTGTTTCCTTTTTCTTCCCACACAACCAAAACTCCAAAACTTTGCCTCCAACAATGCCCAACAAATCTGCCTTCACTACACCCTATTCTTCCTAGAGAGTTAGTTTACTAAAAAGAAAGAAATAGGATTATTGTTAAGAGAAATGGATAGAGTAAGAGCTTTGTTTGAGAGGTAGTGTGAGAGGGCTAGTGACATAGAGCTAGTTCTAGAGAATTCTGCGAGAGATGGCGTGATTTAACTAGCAGAAGTGATTGAAGGTGAGATAGATATATGCAAGAGGTATTGTGATAGATATCTACAAGAGATGGTTCATGTTGTCAGAAATACTAAGAGGGGGGTTGAATTAGTATTTCATAAATTTCAACAATTTAATTATCAAAGCGATTAACCAATAATTTGACACCAAATGAGCACATAATATATGTGTGTGTGTGTGTGTGTGTGTGTGTATCTATGTGTATATATATAGATATATATAGATATGTATGTTATGTATATACACATATATATATACATACATATATATATATATATATATATATATATAATATATTATATATAATATATATATATATCATAATATATATATATATATATAATAGATATATATATATATATATTATATATTATATATATATATATATATATATATATATATATATATATATGTATGTAGTATGTATGTATGTATATGTTTATATACATACCATACACATCTTATATCTAATATATATATTACAAAAGAGAGCTACAACTTCTGGTTTACCAACTACAATATGAAGGGCTACAAACTTAAGATATTCCATCTCCTATTGGAAGGTGGTGACAATCTCCTAAAGGAAGCTACAACTTCCTTCCTTGGCACCACCCTACCACTCTATACAATAAAATATAAAATAATATCTTCTTGGGCTCCTGTACTAGGGACAATGGCCTAATTACAACAACACTCAAATGAATTCAAGTATGCCCCTTGTCATATCAATAGTTCAATTAACAAGTTCACTCCTTAGGTCATCAAACTCACAAGTGATCTTCCACAAACTTGCTTCAAGATCAATACTTAAAGATTCTTCAAATGCTACTCCAAGAAGTATTCAGTCCCCGCTACAAAATTTCTTGAAAGTTTGCTATAGAAGGTTTTCAAGTCTGCTTCAAATTTTCTTCAAAGGAAGCTCTAGAAATAATTCTCCAAATATGGTCTTAAATCATCTCCAAATATGGCCTTAGAAGTAGCTCCAAAAATCTCTTCAAACTCAACTCAAAACAATTCCAAAATCTGCTCCAAAATGTCTCATAAGGAAGGTTGAAAATAGAGATCAAGGATACCTCAAAGTCTATTACAAAAGAGAGTTCAACTATAATTTTATCACAAGGCCAAATTCCACAGAGAGAGGGTCAAGGTTTTTACTAGCCACAGGCCCAAATTACCTCAGGTAAGAGTCTTCCTGAGGTCCACAGGTCTAAGTTTCATAGTCTGAGTTTGAGGCCGAGGTCTACTCTTAAGTTAGGTCATTTTTTTCTTCAAAAGTAGGATGAAGTCTATAAAGACTAGCTCAAAAGATACTAGGATGAGTCTACTACAAGCCTCCACAAGAGTGGTCGAATCTGAGACTAGAATTTGGTTCCTCCACAAGTCAAACTTTTCTTCACAGATGAAGGTCAAAATCAATCTTAAAGGAGACGATTTTTATCCTTAAAAAGCAGGATGGGATCTAGCTACAAGAGAGGTCAAAGTCTACTTAAAACATAGACACATTTTTTACAAAATCTAATTAGAAAGTTTACCAAAATCAATTACCCATAAATAGAACCATACACTAAAATTCTTGCTTCTTCAATTTGTCTTAGATTTCATGAGCTATGAACCGATATTCCTTAGAAATAATTGCCTCAACTACTTCTCTTGGTTATGCTTTGATAAGTAGAGACCAAATGAGGTCAAATCATTCCATATTTATACTTGTTGAGCTATTTCAAAAATGGATGACCTAAACCTTGAAAATCCACATCTATTTACTAGAGCCGAATTGGACAAATTAGGTTTGACTTGAAGAAAGAGGATTAGACTTTATAAAAACATTAAATTTGATTTTCATAATGGCTCCTTTCTTGTATACTTGGACATGGGCATATCGATTACAAATTAGGTTTTCTTCTAAAGGATATAGTGAACCTTTGAAATTATGGATTCTTGGGGCATGAATCCATTCATTTGGGGCACGAATCTTTAACCTTCAATATTTGTTCAGCCAAGATGACCCTTAAATCATGTAACCTATCACATGAAATGGTTTGATGAGGGTTATCAATGTAGGTGGAAATACATCCAAATTCAATCACTTTTTACAACCATATCATCATGATATCAAAATCACATTCTCCCTTTGACATCAATGACAAATTATTCCAACAATCTCCAATTTGTCATTGATGTCAATAGTCAAGCTCCCATTGTCATCATGCACCCCCTGTCTCCATGCTTCACTAACTTCATCTAATTTTTTCACTTCATTTTCTCTCCCCCTTTGACATCAATGGCAAAGGGTCACTCATGTCTTTGGGGTTTCTCCCCTTGAACATATGGAACTCAGCATGACTTTTGTCTTCTTATATTTTCCTTCTTTGTTGTTGTTATGAATATTTTGTTTGGTTGTAAGTTTCTTCCACTCTTCTTGGTCTAGAACATATATAGAACTCTGAAACATTCCCTCCAACAGCCCCCCAACACACTCTTATGGCTCTTCCTAGTCCACTCATCCTAGTTTAATGGAATGAAGTTTATTTTTTATTGTATCCTTTAGTGAGGCAAAGGCATTGACCAGATTATTTGCATAGTGGAAAAAAATCTCACTAAATACTAGGAGGGAGTGCTACAAACAGTCATTGACAGTTGTCTTTCATCAATGGCATCCTAGATTTCCTTATATACAATCACAACCATATCTGAAATTTGTATTCCTTCCTCCTGTAACTCCCCAACCTCCTAGGAAAGCTTTTGTTAATCACCCTACTTTTGCATATGGTTGAGTTCCAACTACTACTTATGCATTATTATAGCCTTCTTCTCATTGCTAGGTGATCGGGAACTAAATAACAACAAATATCCCTCATGCACGTAGCTTAGCAATGGTCTAGTAATCAAATTGATCTCATTGTTGTGACTGAATGGGGGTTTCCAAAAAATATTAAATGTCAACATTATGTAACCCCAACGCTCACTGTTGTGGTTTTAGCACTACTATTTTGGGGTCAACAATCAGCCTTTGTAGTAGATACCCTTGTAACTTTGGGAACTGCTTTTAGTCAACAATATCATGGTTGGAATGTTGAATTTTCCCCATGCTCTCCATCATACCTTTCTATTGCAACACTCCTTTGGGAATCTGTAGTATTACTACGAACTATTTCTTGTCCTTCTATAATAAATTAGTTGAGCATCCCATAGATGAGGGTGGGATATAACTAAGGGTTGGACTACCTCCTTCATTTCAGACAACGATTAAGTGACTTCATAAATCTTCCCTTTTTGTCTATCTTGAAACTCCTCAAACACTCCCTTCAGTTGTAACGAAACAGATGAATTTTTAGTGTGTGTCCTACACATGGAAGAGGTCCCCACAGATTTTCCCATAAAATTTCTCTATGTTCCCTAAACTCCTTGCTCTTTCTTCTTCGGACTTCCTCCCAGTTTGACTCTCTAGCTTATATGTGTGATTCTAACTACATATCCCTTATCTATGAATTGAAAGTTTTTTCATCATGTATAACCATGATTACTCTCCCTAGTTTCTTGTTTATGGGTAGTATGAATTAGGCAATGATATATAGATGTCTGTACAATCAAATCACTCAACATTACTCCTACCATAACCATGCCTACTAGAGCACATGGCTCGTCCTTGCAGTTGTCCTATCATGAACTAGTCTAGATAATTCCTTAGTCCTCAATTTCTCTAGTTGTCTGTTGATTATTAATGATCCTGACTTCACACTTTGGACATTATTCTCCCTCTATCCTAACTAATTAGTCATTCTTATTGCTTGTCACTTAGGCTTAGCTACAAAAATATGAAAATAGTAATATTATTTTATATTATATTTTATTTTATTATTTTATTTTTCTAGTCATCATGTAGTGGCCCCCAACACTGTGTGCTACTTTCCCCTACAACAGATTCTAGTGAGGTCCACCTCTAACATCGAAACTCTCTCCTTCGGCACATTGCTAATTGCCTACACCACTCTACCCAATATGGATTGGTTATCATATTCACCAAAATACAATCCCACTGGGGAATATACGCAACATGTTTTCCATTCATACTAGTTGTCAAGGTAGCCAAATAGTTTTCTACCTCTTCATTCGTTGTTCTGTCTCTTAGATTATTAGGATAGTTAAGGAGATATTGGCATATTAGGTGTAACACCATAAATTGATGCCCATCCTACTTCTTGGACACATAGATTTGTTTCCCTTTCTCTTCTAGAACTCACCTTGATATATTATTGTCGTTCACTCTACTAGGCATAATCTTGTCACCTCATATCGTCCCTTGCATATATAACTAATTTTTGGAGATATGTTGTACTCTAGTACTAATCTAACACAATGTGCAGGTGATATGCATGCACCTCTTGGTGGAGATCTCATGTAGTCAGTTATGCCAATTTTCCAACCCTTCATCAAAATCCAAAGCACATGAATCAATGTTTCACTAACTTGACACCCAATCTACGGTTGGGTTGACATGGTCATCCGTTCACGTAGTGACTTTGTAGATCTCCTCCAAGGCCTTTCCATCTGCTTCTTCTCTTGTACAAGTTCCACATAATAGTCTCCTTCACTTGGATATAGTGGCACAATCACTTGGATATCACCTAATCAATATTAATCTTCCTTTCATTTAGATTGATGATCACCTAATTATGAAAGGTCCAACGATCCCCAACAAGACTACGTAGGCATCAATATCATCAATAATTTCAACTACTTCAAAATTTCCCATGTTGGTAACCCCATAAAAATCTACCTCCACATTGGAAAATATTCCAAAAGGAAAGACCATATACTGATTGCCCAAATAATTTTAATAGGGTACCAAGTCAACTTAGGTCTCCCGATCATCTCCCAAGTTTTCTTAGGAAAAATATTAAGATCAAAACCTAAATCAAGAATAAATTTATACATTTCATAAGCCCTAATTTGGGCACCAAACCTAAATTAGTTGTTGGTTCTCCTATTCCACATGACTTGGTTGATTGTGCACCTAGGTACATGCATTACTTCCCTCTCCATCTCCTCTGCACACTGGTCAATCATCCTATGTAGCTTTTGTAGAGCCCCCTCATCCTTCATTGAGTCCAAGCAACTCTTCAAAAATTCTTGAATCACTTTATCCCCTCCTTCTGAACTCTTTTTAGTCATCTTAGCATAGATTTGGGGCATATCTTACATAATATTGTCTTCAAGGACATCGCAATATGTCACAACCAATTCCAGATGCACCTCTTTATAAGTATTTCTCTTTTTTACAATCAAAATTCACGGGTGGGTTGGCAGCTTTCCTCACCCACTATTCCCTAGTACCAATTTGATTGGTGGCATCCACGCCAATCTTGGTTCCTCCATGCGTCATCACTTTTACTTGCAATTTCTCCTTGTGCAATTATTTCAACACTTTTTGCAAGTTTTTCCCCTTCTTCCCCTAGATCTTCCCAAGCAAATGTGGGCATTCCTCTGTTACATGATCTAACACTCGACAATATGCACATGTCAAGCACATTTTAGGAGATTATTGCTTGATATGTCCAGGTTGGCCACAATTATAACAGACAATTGATCCTCTTCCTTTCCCAAAACCTCCCCATATTTGTCCAAGTATAGAAAGTCATCTAGATCCTCTACCCATCACACCCTGTCCTCGGCGAGGTTGATTATAGTTCTATGTTATGTTGAAAAATGTGCAAAAAGAAATGTTAAATTTAGAATGTGCTAAAAATAGTAGTTTGGCCAATGAGGGAATTGACCACATTGGGTGAGAGGTGAAACTGCTAAAAACAGAAAGTTCTAAAAATAGCATTTCTGGGTCCCTTCCTATGTATAGCAGTCCCTAGTCTATCTATAGGAAATAAAATTAATTTTGGTCTTAACAACAGTTGGAAATATTAATTAATTAATTCAATTGAGTTAATTAGTTAAGGAAATTTGAATTTTAAGTCTTTGTGAGCATGCACATGAGTTTTCCCACTAATTGAGGAATTTATCCTTAATTTCCTCCACTGATTGAGGAAATAAGTATGAGTTCTATAATGAGAAAATCAGTTGACTTAGTTCTAACCAGTCAAGTCCAGTTAGATTATCTTAACAAGTTGTTAAAATAATAAAATATAGCTTGTTAATGCTTTCATGCATGTGACAACTATTATTTTCGATAACTGAGAATTCACTCATGGATTACTGTTGCATGTTAGTCCTGTCAGGGACCTAGTTGAGATCAGATGTGGGATAGTGTACTATCAAACGCTAGGATATTTCTAGTAAGTATTCCTTGCATGAGGAAGGAATCTATTTTCTTCTATGACTACGTAGTTGTACCTGAGGTGACAGCAAGTATGATTAGGCCAACTTACATCCTATATAATGAGGCCAAGGTAGTCCATGATTTTCATCTTCTGATTGAATATCATTAGAGTACAAAGAGAGCAGGATAGTTGTTAAGCTTATTCTTTTTGTATGTTGAAGAAGATTTCCACTTGATTGAAAATACATGGTTGGGGTTTCATGTTGGTGCTTTCTCCTGGATATATCTTTTGTTATGTGTGATTATTTCTCTTGATCAGTTATGCATGTTTCTACTTAATGTTGCTCATGAATTCAATTATGCTTCCGCTTAATGTTTTGTAGAAGTAGAACAAGTATGCTTTAGGACATTGCATATATTGGTTTGTTATACAGGTGAAATTTCTACATGTTATGCCATCTTGACCCTCCTACGCTCTATAAGTGTCCATGGTATAATCCTACATCAGCTCCAAAGACCTGCAATGATTATTCTTGTGGCCAACCATCATACAAAAATCACAAAAATAAAGTTCTAGCAGAAGTCTCATACATTTGCAACATCAGGAAATTCGTGGGTGTATGACCCCACACTCTACAAACCTAAGACCACCATCCTCTACCTTGCACCATTGGGTTAGCCACACCAATCACCATTTATTGGGTTAACATATGGAATTCATTCCTATCATGCCCTTTTGTGTGAGAGATTGTGCACCAAACCTCAGTGCATTGTCCTTTCCCCTTCGCCAAATCTTGAAACTACATAGTGACTGTAGCCATCTCCAACTAAAGTTGCACTATCCTAGAATTCTCTCTTGCTGCTACAACTGTTGGAGATGCTTCTAGATTTAGGTATTTTGACTTAGTTTTAATATCCTTTTGGGTTAATCTTACCTGAATATGAGGCAATTCTCCTACGATAAACCATTCCTTGTGTTGGTCATCAGGGATTTCAAATACCAACTTACCTAGAGGCACTTTACACTGCTAGTCATAATCCCAGATATACTCATCTAGTTTTTGCTTAGTCTCATTAAGCGCAATCATGCACTGAGAGGTAGACTTAGGTCTACGAAACTCCTTCAACGTCACTTTCTTAATATCTTGCAATGACCACGGTTGTGTAGGCATAGAATTTCTCTTATACCTCATATACCATGCCAACACTTGGTCCCTAAAGGTAGTTCCCAGTTGTACAATCTCAGCATTTTCATCTTAAACATTTTTAGCATCCCACACTTCCACAAATGAACAAGTGTTGTTTTGGGTCGTCATTTGGAGCACCATGAAATACTAGAAATTTCAAAGTGTCTTTCATCCTTATCTGTCTACCACCTCTAAACAACATCCTTTGATTATAACTACTATATGTTACGACCTACTCCCTCCAATCGAACTAGTATGATTGTGACTACTAGGTTAACTTCCTCTACTTCCTTTAATAACTATAGTATGTAGTATGCTACTAGGATAACTTACTGCTATGGAAATTGATGCATGTGAGGTGGTGGGTTCGGTGTAGGATGTACTCTGAGTAGGATACTTGGGATGCGCATTCTCTATAGTTCTCAATTCAAGATACAAAATTCCCCCTTCTTCTCCTTCTATGCACATGATTCCAATGTGTGCTTGCTCTAAGCTTATCCAATCTCCAACTCTCCTCCTCCTATGTCCTCCCTTTGTATTCTTCTCTAAACTTCTATCAACTATAGGTGATGACGTAGACCTTTATTCTCTAGCATTGCCTTCTCTGAACATTATACCACTATGCAAAATACTATATTCAAACCCCAACTCAATTTATATCTCCTACATTATTCAATGGAATCATTTTGGCATACCCTTTCTATTATCCTAGATAGGGATCCTCCATACCTTCTTCATTCTTTATTTCCCTTTCCTCTTGAATCTCAGTCTTGTCTACTCATATTTACCCCCTGGTCATCCCCCATCTCACCTTGAGTGCACCAATGGCTTAGCCGCTCATGGCATCAAACTTTGTCTTTAGCATACCCTTGTTAAACAACAACATCTTCAAAACTATTGGCAATGCTTGGATGAATCATTCCCATGGGCCTCCTAGAAGCTTTCCTTCAGCAATCCTATATTAGACAATATCCTCAATAGCAAATTTTTTGATATACCCTCCAATTAAATTTTCCAGCCAAAGATCGATAACCTATGTGATATGGTTATCCATTGATTGGATTCTTTGAACCCTTCAAGAGTCAAATATTTATGCTCATCCAATATCTAATGTGAGTTTTGGTTGTTAAGCCTTCGAATTCACCCTGTAAGCAATGTAAAAAATTCAACCTCCCAATTACATGTTAAACACATTCATGGCAATGGAGGTAGTTCCAACACATTATTATCTACAGAAAATTAAAAAGAAATGGTCCATTGGATATTCATACAAGATCCTCATCAAATTCATCCATAAAGGAACGAGATAACTGTTGGTGGCTAAAATTGCATATTTTTACCCACCTTTTTACCTTGTTTCATGTGTCCATTTTACACCATTGTTGATCAATTTACATTATAAATCACACAGGTATACCTCTTTTCATGTTGTTATGAATCGTTAATCAATGAAGCATAGTCATAGGGGATTGTTGCGTAAGTGGCTTACTAATTCGATTATTCTTGCAGATTTGGAGGAAATATGATCAAGATCGTGGTTCTACAATGGTGACCATCTAGATGGAAGCGCCATCTCAAGACATCAGCTGCAATGGTGGATTAATATTTTAATTAACACACTACTATCTTTATATTATGTTTCTCTTAAGAAACCACTATTTAATTGTAGGCATACAGCTACCATAATTCTAGGAGTTGTTAGTGTTAACAAATTGTATAAGTAGATTTACAGGGCTGTGAAAGTTTGCATTTATGATCGCAAGGAATTACGTTATCTTTGAGTCTATAATAGCATACATGTATTATCTCTTTTTATTAATGAAATTCTAATATTCTAAGAATTTCATGACTCTTGATCTCACTACAGCTCTGATCAGGGATTTGGGCCCACTCTCCTAACTAGCTGGTGTTGAATAGATGTGTGCATAGGTTTATTTCAATTAATTTGTTTATTGTTGTGAATGTTTATCAGTATGTTTTTTTTAATCTGCTTTGATGTCATTCTTGTTGTTGTTATATTCATTATTGTTGTTACTCTTATTTGTTGTTACAGTTATCCCTTGTTGTTAAACAGTGTTAAGTTTATAGTTGAATGTTTAGTACTGGGTAGGGAAACGGTGGCCTGCACATAATTTGCATGATATCCTTGAAATACTCGTAGAGCCCTGGGTTGACAATTAATCTGGAATTGGGTGAATTGCATGATTCATATCTGAACACCAATATTTTGGAGTCGTTGTCGGGGAGGCTATTAAGGGCACAAAAGCACGACCAATATTGATCATAGGACTGATCTCTCATCCTAGGGAGGGAATTTTCCACCCTACTCCAGGTCCTGAGCATTAGATCATTTTTGTTGTTTTAATTTTCTTGTTTTCTTTTTCATAGGGACCATTCTCTCATCCTGGGGAGGGATTTTTCAAGTCCTGAGCTTAATTTTGTGATTGATTTATTTTCTTTCTTTGCTTTCTTTTTAGGGGCCACTCTCTCGTCCTGGGGAGGGAATTTCGTACCCTGCTCTAGGTCCTGAGATTTCGATTTATTTGAATGTTTTCCTTTTATATCTTGATTGTATTATTAGAGATACAAATAAAAGGAGCACAGGAAGACCCCCAAAAAGAAGAGGGAGAGATCTAGGCAAAAATACCTACATCCAAGAGATCATTTCAAGAGTTGAGTTAGGAGCATCATCATGAGCTACTGTTAGGGTGAGATATTACACGAGATCTAGAGGGAAATCAATTTCGCAACCAAAAAATTCCCCAATAATAGAAGTGAAATTCAGGGAAGAAGAAGTAGCAAGCAGAGGATCTGAGGAACTGCATATTGCAAGTTCAAAGGAAGAATATTTGAGGGAATTATCTACGCCATTTGATCAAAGGATCATTGTTAAACCACGTCAACCACCAGTTATAGAAAGTTCATAGCCATAAAATTTTTAGATTCCAAGTTTGTATTGGTAGATATTCATGGTTCCTGCAACCTCTTCGATCGAATTTCCAATTGGAGATATCATAGGTGATGTGCCTATGAAACATATTCCTTTGACAACATTACCTAATTTCCATGGTCTTCCTTCTGAGGATCCAAAAACATTCCTTTTTGAATTCGACGTTGTTTTTCGCGGGTATGATTATATTTTTTATGCTCATAAATTGAATATATTCCCTACTACTTTGAAGGGAACAGCCTTGAGATGGTTTGTGGGTTTAGGGGGGAAATCTATTGCTACATGGGATGATATGAAGATGATTTTCCTCAAGAAATATCAAGACTACTACAAATCCTGAGATGTGAAGGAAGAAATCTTTAAGATTATGTAGAAAAAGCATGAGAACATGGAGGACTTTGTGGAGTGCTTTCAATATAGTTTGCAAAGATCAGGCCATCGTGATTTGGATAAGAATATTTTGAAAATAATCTTTCTCTAGGGACTGAGAGAGGAATCTTTGGAACTATTGAATGTGATAGTGAAAGGAGATATATCATAGGAGGGATTTTATTCCATCTGGGAATTATGTATCAAGTGTTCATGAGGGGTTGTGAGGCATAAGCAAGGTATCTAAACTCTCAAGGCATCAAGCGGTGGAGTCACAAAAGCAAAGATTGGGAACTTGCTAGATAATTTGAGAACCGATACCCTAAGCACATTGTCATCACAGATGGACGTGTTACAGGTGAAACAGAAGTAGATAGAAGCAGAGAAGACTATGTCTATTTTTTTCCTCAATGTGGGAAGAAGAATCTGTTGAAGGAATGCCCATTGAATTCCATTGATACTTGTGGAATATGTGAACAAAGTCATTCCACTAGCACCTTTCCATCTCTTCTTGGGTTGAAGGCAATCTTTCAGGAACGAATGAAGAAATGGATCAATTGTATTTCATGGGATCAAAGAAACCATGGCAAGCACAGCCACGAAACATGAATCAAGGTATGCCTCAAGACCCTTCTTAGTATTTTAATAATCTAAATTTTGGGCCTAATTCTATACATTTTTCACCCTAATGGTCGTAGTCTTTGCTGGATACCTATACCAATAGGTTTCATATTTCATGATGGGCAAATTCAAATGCCAAATATGCTCTACTTTGCTGACACAAAGATCCCATATTTCCAAGGAAAGACAAGGTGTGTACATGCCTTCATGTTTATTAAATTTTGATGGATGGTCCAACAGTCTAATCTGGATCATGCCATGTTTCAATTTTCTGTTGTAGAATAGAGAAAGAAGTCTGTCCAAACTGTTTAATCTTGGCAGACCAATAGTTAGGCATAGAAACTAAGGTTCCCAACTGCTTAATCTGGGGCCTTGGAAGCAATAAGGGTAGTGCTAGATAGGCAATCAGAAGAAAAATCCAATGGAAAAGAAAAGGCACATAAGGGTCTGCAAGTCCAAGTGCACCCTCCAAGAAGAAACAAAAAATGCTAGGCAAGTAGATGGGTAGGTAGATGGGGTCGCAGAAGTGGTATTCCTTTCAAGCTGAATCTTGCTGGTAAACATAAGGAAAACAACACAATGAAGCATGTCTAACTTCCCTCTTTTCCTTGTTTTACACTCATTACTAATATCCCTACACCAGTTGTGCTTATGAAAGAATTCAAGGTTTTATGTTGGTTCTTGTCTCCTTAAGAGCCACATTTCTTGTGCAATTTTTTTTTCATTTTGATCTACTCCCTAAGCTAAGTTGTTTTCAAATAAACTTAGTGATATCACTCCTCATTCACCCTCTCCCTCCATATTAACCCTTAACTTCTATTATCTAATTCCCTATGTCACCCTTTCCCTACTATTTATAACACCATGGTGTATAAACCCACAAGCATTCTATAAATATCCCCCCCTTGGCATTATAGCCATATGTTCACCACTAGGGAATCAAATTGACATCTGGTCAGTTTGAGAACCAAAGCCTTACCTCTTTTCTCCTTCAGAACTCATCTACCTATTCAACCCTTCATTTTGCCTAAGAAACCTTGGAAAAAACCCATTTGCAACCTTAAACCCGCTCAAAAGGCAAAAATAAGTTGAAAACCCACTTTTCCGCCTTATCCTAAGTTTGGGACCTATGTGCAATTTTATACAAAAATACATTGAAGTAACCCAATATCCCGACTTATCCAAAGTTTTGAGCCATGCGTGGTTTTGCAAAGAAATACATTGAAAAAACCTTTTTTCCGACTTATCCTAAGTTTCGGAGCAATGCGCCACTTTATAAAGAAATACACGGAAAAAACCATACAAATGAAAATATTCCTAAGGGTCCCGCCGGGCACAAATCCCGTGAAAAATTATTTTTTATTACCCGCCCGACGCCGTATCGTCCGGACAATTCATCAACCCGTCGACCGTCCGATCGGGCGCTTTTCATCCAATGGCTCACGTGGATATCGGACCGGCCTCGACGTTCGAAAGATAGCATCTGATATCTGTCAGAGGGTGACGTGAGGCCTCGGCCACGCGTCGCCCCCACATCGTATCGGAGCCCCCTTTGACAACTCCACTTCCGTATCATAAGCGGTGCGATAAGATACCGCCTGCGGTTTCTAGTTTCCACTAAACCGCCTGCCAGCGTCACTGCTACGTCATCGCCGCGTCAAAGCCCCCGTTTGCCATTGCTCCACCTGTCTGCCACCTCACCACCCCCGTGGACCACTCATAAGCCGCCACGTCACCTGATGACGTCATGCTGACGTCATCCGACACTGACCCCACCCGATGATGTCATGCTGACGTCATCCGAAAAAGGCGCCAATGTTCCAAAAATCCATATTTTTGCCAATTTTTCGCGTTTTTTGCACTTTTTTCATAAACTTCTGTTGCGTCTTCTGCATGTATTTTACGTCCAAATTTGCACCAACCTGCTGAATTCGACCTGGAGACGTTCGGCGCGCCTACCCACCTGCACTTGTGACCCGGACTGTCAGTATACCAGGTATTTATCACTGTTAATCCTCTCTGCGCCTGGTTTTGTCTGCAAATAGCTGAAATTCACTTGAAACACAGAAAAACACATAATTCACCGGCAAATCCCCTGCACCCAGTTCCCATTTGAAATTGAACGGTTGAAATTCACTAGCTAAGCCTTGTTCAACAAAACTTTCACTAAAACCTGCATTCTGTTCGCGCAGTCATGAACAGGAAACCCGAAATTACACCTAAATACTGTGAAAGAACTCTGTTAAACACAAGTATTTGCTCTCCCTTCATTGTTGTGTGCAGTATTTCAATTGCTACAGTTTACCCTATCGTCCTCTATTTCTCAATTCACCTCTTTTTCCAAGAAATACTCTTTTTCTGTTACTCAACCTAGTAACATCAATTCACATATAAAACAAAGTTTGGAGTAACTATGGATACACCAGTAGCACCTGTGGCCCTCAATATGCCCCTTTAAATTGCCCCTCAGAGAGAATTGGTGCAGGCTTTAGCAGTTTGGATTACCAATCTCAGAGGAATTTCTAAGCACAAAGCAAATTTCCACCTCACCTGCTAATGAATTAAAGGCCAAACATGTGGCTGGAACAGATATATTGGGCATTTGGGATTCCTTCCTCCCAATCTTCAAGCTTCCTCAGGTCAACCAATTCCATGACCTAATTCACCTATGTGTTGAATGTTATGATCCCACTCAGAGAGCTGTGCTTGATCCTTCAGGCTCAGTTGTGTTCTACATTACCCCTGAGGCCATCAAAGAGATGCTGCAATTCAAGACTGAGAAGAAATTGGTTCCTTTGTCTTTGTTTGATCTGATAAATCAAGGAGCTAAGATGTTGACAGATGCTCAGATCACAAAGCTCAACCAACTATTTATTAATTCTGATACTGTGCAGTACCCTCCCATTTTTCATGGTTACCTCAACCCATTGGGCAGGGACCTTGCAGATATGATCAGTCCCATTCTGGGTTATAAATCAATTGAGTATATTGATGAAACTGTACTGGTAATGATGCTCATGTTTTCCCCTAGCAAAGCTCCAATCTGCTATGACTATGCCACCTACATATCAGACAAAATGCATGAGCAATTTATGAACCTATCAAGGGAAAAGGTGTTCAGATACTCCTCCTACATCTACCACGTAATTCTATACTATCAACATGAGAAATTCCCTTTTGGTGTGAAAAGAGTGGATGCACAAGGAAATCCAAGGTTAGTAGTGTATTGGGCCTCAATTTTTCACTGCAGAGCCTATTCTCCATACACTTACTGTGAGTTTATAGACCTTTTCATCCACCCAGCCATGTCTTTGTTCCTGAGCTCACCTCGTCCAAGACTAACAGATGAGATGCAGAGGATCCTTCAGTTGTCCAAGGTATACAACATTGGGGATTGGTATTTTTACCAAAACTACACCGTTATCAGAATATATGGTTGCGAGTTACCCCCATACAGACTGCCCAAGTATGTGCCCATGAGATTATTTTCCCTTGAATACTTCAGGCAATTTGGGAATGCTGATGTGAAGAACTTCTCAGGCAAAGGCAAGAAAGCACAGCTAAAGGTGAAAAACCAACTGGGCCACTTTGTTTTAAACAAGAGGGAGGAAGGCTGGAAAGAGGCAGACAGAATGCTAGAAGGCCTTGGCCTAAAGACCAGTTTCCTCTGGAAACCTTATGACCCCAATCACTTCGTAACCTTAAGAAGGGTCAAATATAGGCTGTCCAGTTATGACCATGTAAGGTTGCCTCACATAGAACAATATGCAAATCAAACAAAATGGAAGAGAGGCACTCTAGAGGAACCTGTCACATAAGAAGAACTAAATGAAAGAGCAAGAAGAAATCTCCTTAAAATTCCTGACTTGGAACTTCCTGCACAGGTATTCTCTCTTCCAAGCCCTCAAGTAGGAGCAGCTGCCTCATCCTCCACAGCACATCAGGAGGCAGTCAGAACTATAGATCAAGCCTCCAGCAAAGGCAGGCAGAAGGAAATGCAGCAAGAGCAGCCCCTTCAGGAAGAATAGGTACATCAAGAATAGGTTCAACAACAACAACAAGTACATCAGCAAGAAAAGGAGCAGCCAGGGCAAAAAGAGCAAACGGCAGAGGCCCCAATGGTCACTGAACAACAGCCAGCACAAATGGTGCCTCCTAGGCAAGAAACAAGAGTTGAAGCTTCAGTCCTCCAAACCCCACAAAGAGAGGA
>APFE030179919.1:0-17886 GCA_000404065.3 Pinus taeda
GGTGAAACAGGGATGTTTCACAATCATCTTTCTTTAACTGGACTTTGTCACACATTTTACTAAGGCTTCTGAACAAATAGAAAGGGATGTCTATTGATGCTTTACCTATGAAATGCAACAAGAGTTTGAAATGATAAGAGTAAACTTTGGTGTACCTCCCCTCACATGTTAGGTATTTCTGGATGCCTGTAAGGAGAAGAGCATAATGTTCTTTTACATAATTCCTTGGCACAACTTTGGTGAGGTCCTCATTTACATACTGTTCCTTCAAAAATTCCTTACAGGGAGTCATGTCGAACTTAAAATTTTTGAACCACTCTTGTCCTCCTCTCGGAATTTCAGTGACAATAGAAATGGCTTGTGGAGACACAGGAAATTTAGCATTGACCCCTTAAAATTCAAGCCAGTAAAATTTAATGCAAAAGCTTTTGTTACCTCTGCATGTCCTCCCTTCAACTTTTCGCCAAACCTCCAGCAACCAACATTTTTAAAGGCTCTTGCTACACCTTCATCTCTGAGTGTAAGATCAAGCCCCTCTGGCTCTGTTCTTAGGCACCTTCCGGATCGATGTACTCTTTTCTCCATCTTGCTTAGAATATCTTCACACAGAGAACTGACAGCAGCTACAATTCAAAAAACAACTTCTGCTTTGGAGTGCAGGCTCGCTTGCAATGATCCCTTTAAATGAAAACTCGGGCTTCTTTGCGTTTTTTCAAAAACTCATCATACAACAGGCATGTTAACGCACCATGAATAAACATTATGACACAACCATACCTCATAAAATCTCTTAAAATGATTGCCATGTGCGTGATCCTAAACCTGATGGCGGAATGATAACCTATCATGACCTGGAGAAGACATCAACTGACAAAATGTGGACGGACCTAATGACTCATCTCCCCAGATTTGACATTTCAAGAAAACGCGCTGCAAAAACCCCGAATCCCCGATTTCGTAGCGCAGACAATTATGAATTGGCAAAACGCGCTACGAAATGGCTGGTAAATGATAGGTTGCGAAAAGGTGGAAAAATGATTGCGCAGCTAAATTGGCCAATCAGATTGCGCTGCGAAACTGCGCAAAATACAAATGACGCAAACAAGACAAGACATGCTTTAAACAATAATGATGGAGGGTATCTAATGGTTTTTTACAAGGACTCACATCAATACCTTTTGAAATTCTAATTTCAAAGTGACACACAAAGAAACCTATTGACTTAAACAAAAATAAAATAAAATTATATGAATCTTTGGACATAGGTGAACTGTGGTTTTAAGTGATAACACCTACAATGAAGCCTATTGTAGCTGAGTGATCCTGCCTTTCCTTGCTTGATCCTTGCTTCCTCTTGCCTTCATTCCCTTTCATGGTCCAAGAAAACTCTAAGTATCCAAGAGTATGAGAGAGAGAATAATGAGAGAGCTCCAAAGCTAAACTGACTAAGTCTTGAGCCAAAATCTTGCCAATTGATCCTCATAACCCTTTTTATTAATGAGGCCTCTATTTTCTTCATTTTCCATTATTTTCCTTCAATTTCCTCCTCACATGCAACATGTGACCTTTCACCTTCCTTTTCTCCTAATTTCCATTGTTTTCATAAATAAATGTGTCAATATACCTTTTTGCCTCTTTAATGCCTTAGCCATTGCCTTTGCCAATTTCCTTAGCCATAAACAACCAAATGAACAACCCCTAGGATGTCTTGCCCACCATCCAGCTTGGAATACATGTCCCATCATCCATGGTATTTATATATTTTTATATGGAATTTTCACAAGGGCTATTACAGGAGTAAAGACCAAGTCCATATTTCTCTTTTGTCCATCGACTATTACGAGAGATTGGGGCACCGTTCCAATTGCCTCACATCTTTGAGGTTTCTTTGCAAGCCCTCTCATCATCTCACCTCCTCCACTTCCTCCACAAGAACCCACCATTACATTTTTAATGCAGCTTTAATTTCTTTAGAATTTTAAATGATGGCTAAAGAATCCAAAACTTGTATTTTGTCTGGATCATAAAAGTTCTCATAGGCCCGACTACCCACTAAACTTTGAAGCTCAAAATAGCCCAGCCATGAAATTACGACCATCCTTATCTACCCTACTATGTACTATTAGTTGATTATAGGTTGTTGGATTTGAATTGGTTTTATGGCAATTTTCATGTATCTTATAGGGTGATTAAAGATAGTTGAATTTGAATTGGTTTCAAATCAAACAACTTTATATCAAAATGGTTGTGGACAACATAAAATTACTACCTTTTAATTATCATAACCACCTATAAAAATATTGTCATTTTGAATACTTCACTTTTAAAAGAATTTGATGTAACTCTCTTGAGTCCCCTGGGATTCTAGAGCATGAGAATTCTGAAAGTATGCAAAATTATGACTCTCACCAGTACATGCCAAGTTACTGTGTAAAGTTGAAGCATTAAAAGTTGTGTTATGTATATGAATGTACTTGCAATTATCCTATATGGTCACATAGACTATATCTAGTCTTGTGAACGTTAAAATTTCATTTCATTTCATTTCAAGATAAGAAATGACATACCACAATTAGAATCCTGTAAACTCACAAACACTCTGTAATTAGGACATAGGAGCGTCATCATCATGGGAGATTCGTGATCCGGTTTATGTTTTGCCAAAACACTCAGGAGAAGTAATCTCATCTTCCTACAACATGTGTACTAGAACTATAAATTATCAGAGTAACAACACTGATTCAAACGTAGTTGTGCTCCATTCTGATTGTATTGAATCTTTAGAACTATAAATTGATCATAGTTTTCTATAGATTAATACCATGGATGAGCTTGAATGACAATCTTTATCAACAGATCTACAAATAGTTATCGGTAATGATCGAAATCATTTGGAAAACCCCTCAAGGGTACCTGCAATTAGCCATGGTGACAAGGAATAAATGGTTAGTTGTTACTCCCAATCGATGAAGCCAGACTGTAAAGGAGAAACAATAATAAGCAATGAGAGCTTAAACAACTCAACGAACCTGCGAGTTGATTCTCCCATGCAACAATTTTATGGTGCAGAAGTTGATTGGCTTCTTGACCACCCAGATATCATGAGTGTTGCCATGGATTCAAATGATTTAGCCATAAATACCAATACTCTGTGGAGTACCGATCTCCAGGTCGGTGAGGGCATGGACTACTGGCTGAGCATATTAAGACAAGTGGAGCCATTGTCCTTATTTTATATTTCTCCACCTTCTTACGCTTCGTCTCCAACTTTCACAATTATTGAACATTAAATCTGACCTTGTATGTTGATCGTTTGCCAGCTTTACAAAGGTTCAGGTGTTCGATCAAGGAGACTTTACTTCATTTTTTTTCTTTTTAATTTTTCTTTAAGTAGGTTGCATGGAAGAAAGGTATGCTTACTAGTGGAATGCTATTATCAAAATTGTGTTGAAAGATATGTTGCGCTGGATTTGCGGAACTAGTACAATGTTTGAGTTTGATGTTGCACGAGGATACAAAGATTGTTCCAAGGATCTAAGGATAAATAAAGGATATGCAAAGTAATTGAGTAGGGTGTATTTTTATGTGGAGCCAAAAAATGAAAATCTAGCAAAAAAATATATTTGAGGGCCTTATGAATGGTCACGTAGATAAGGATTTCACAATAGATAAAGACTGAATATAAGTGGAAAGAGGCCTATATTGAATTTTTTCATTCCTAAAGCTACTTAATAATAGAAGATATGAAAAATAAAATTGATAATATATATCTACACTAGATATTTTATGCGTGGAGAGATTTGTACTCAATTATTTAATTTCGTTGGGCATTTAATAAATCAAAGGCATATATAGGTTTGTACTCAATTATTTATTTTGATCGGCTTTGACACTTAATTTATCCAGGGTTGCTATGAATCTATGTTAATAATTTCATTAGTTAACATAGGTGATTTTTAAGTATGTTATGGAGATATCCAACGAGTTCATTTCTTTAATTTGTTTAACTTTATGTGTAATCATAAATTTGAGTTTTTTTTCCACTCTTTACTTTCCATTGAAGCAAATTGCTTTCCATGTATTGTTTATATATGTTTGATATGATAGTTTCAAAACAAAACGAACTACCTATCTGCAGAGCATTTCTTGTGATCTCTTTGCTTTTTCCAACCAAGCCTTCAAAGCAAACAATCAAAGATTAATTGATATACTTTGTTTGTATGTTTTTCCAGTCGTAGCTTATGTATTTATCTTGTAAGGCATGAAATTTTATGAGATTAAAGTTGATTGAATGTTTTGGTATTGATACTTTTTGGGTCTTTTTGTAATTGACATTTGTTCAGTATGGGAGACCTTTACTACTTTCATAGTTGTTGACCTTCATTTCTCTGGTTTCTAAAATAAGGTCTCCTCCAGCTTCCACATTAACAAAATTTGGGAGAAAATATGGGTTCTTTGGCTCCATTTGATACCAAACCCTTTGCTGATTCGATGATATTTTCAGCTCTGAAATTTGCAACTACCTTGGTGGACAAAGACGACTTGCAAAGGTGGAAAAAGACGACTCTTGATTTTCTACTATTTTTCCTTCTCGCTTTTCCAGATTTCAAGAATGACCGTACTTGAGCACTGCAACAATAGGAATTCCAAATGTGTCTGCCATGTCTCTGTATTGGAGTATTATTGTATCCATGTCCCTGAGTCAAGTTCAAGAATTTTATAGTTTCTGTTAGCTCCGCTACATACTTCAGCATTTGGAGGACCAAATACTAGCTCGGTCGTGTGTTTATGCCAAAAGGGAGCTCGCAACAGTCATTTACCTTCTTCTCCTTCAGCTTCCTCATACTCTCTTAGCCCTCTGTATCTTTGTTTTTCCTCCAAAACCCTGTACAAACTCGCTTTCCCTCATGTCCCCGGGCGCAAAGTTAAACCCATGAGACCGTGATCGTGTGACCATGCGCTTTTCATAAGCCCTTTTCCCTCATCGCTATCGAAAAATCGCATCATGTGTGTATAAGGCCCAAAACTCTTGACTTCCGTCGATGCGATATTCCTTAAAAACAATTAATTCCTCATCGGGTCCGCGGTCTAATCGCAAATCGACAAACGCAAAGGCCCAAGGTTTTCAAAGGAAAGCGCCAATCCGATTACTCCTTCACCGTTGGATCAGTTCCACCATGATCCAACGACCCACGCCCCACAAACCAATCTTCGCCATCCGATCATCCACCGAAGTGATCCAACGTCATTCGCTTTCCCTGCTGCCGAAACTTACCCGCGCTTTAACCCGTGGGGAAAGCGGTTTCCCTCCCGTCACATCTGCCACGCGTCGTGCGTTTATTGCATCGTTTCCCCATGTACGTTTACCACCCACCTCCGATAAGCGGTGCGGGTAATATTGCCTATCGCCCAAACCCACTCTCCCGACCATTAGGCTCTGTGTTCCTTTCGCCCCGATAACCATTGGATCTATCCGCGCAAGATCTAATGGCTTAGGACTGTTTGTTCCTGCTTTCTCCTAATGTCCCCCGCCGATAAATCCCTGCCGTTTATTCGTTTAATCCAACGACGGATTTTCTTCCTCTGCCCGTCCCGACTATCCACGTCCATAGCCATTCTATGCTCCCGAAGGATGAAGGTGGCCAGATACCTGTACCTGGTGCATTACTACTTCAAAAACTGCATTCAAGAACAGAATGGCCGAAGAACGAAAAGGACATGCCTTGATCTGTTGAATTCATTCAACAGTTATGGAGCATTCTGTCATACAACATCCCACCTGCTCAAGAAGGACAACAGAGTACCAGAGAATGTCAAATTCATTCATTGAAGCAACAGATTGTGGCAGAGGCCCATTTTAGATAGTTAATGTGGTTGGTGGTCCATTATGACCCCTCCACACATAGAATAGCAGATAATTTTTTGTAAACAAACTCTATATATACCCAGAACACAGATGTAATCGGGGACAATGGTTGATGGTTGTTGTTTTGATGTAAGGTTCAACTTCTGGAGACTGTAACTACTTTGATACTTGCAGCGTCTGGTCTTCATTTTCAGCTAATACAAGCTTCTTTTGTTGTTAATTGGTCACTTTCCATTTCTATTCCATTCCAGGTTGTGCCTGTTATGCATTTGTTCATGTGCTCTTGATATTTAGCATTAGAGGGGTTGTCATCCCACCTCTGTGTTGAAGTCTAGTATGTATCATTGAATGTGTTATGCAGGTTTCTGTTTATTTAGTGCTAGAGAGCTGTCATCTTGTCTATGCATTAGGAAATAGATTTGCAGACCTTTTTACTAGTTGCAGCCAACGATCACAGGGTCCTGTGCATATGCTGGTGTGGTCAATATTCTCCATGTTCACCTAATCCTCAAACTATGAGTAGTTGGTGGTCTAAAGCCTTGTAGTTTGGGGGTGTTCACCCATGTCTGGAGTTAAGCATAGTAGAAATGGTTATCTGGCTTGAACAAGCATCATTCCTTCCATTCATCCATTTCCAACATTTTGTTGAGTTTTGTAATGTTCCCAAGCATCTTTGAGATACAACCTAGGAGAGTTTCTTGGGGTGATAACATTAATTGGCGCCGTTGCTGGGGAGAGGAGATTGAAGCTCAGCTTCCCTGGGAGACGACACAGTTCCAAATTTTGATGATAGACAAAGTCTGGGCACATTTCTGGTTGTAATCATCTATCTAGTGACTCAACTTGAGGAAGAGCAACCTTTGGCGACTCCACATTACAGTTCTAGCGCAGTTTGTGAGGTGTGCTCGCAGAAATCCTTAGAAATCACCAGCTGACCAGTGCCTGATCCTGAGAAGATTGTTAAGTAGAAGAAAACTTTGCAGAAAGGAGCATCAGGATCAGGTAAGCCTTAAAAGTCCCATGTATCTCTGCTAGTGAAGAAATCACCTTCAGAGATTCATAAAGATCCTTGTTCATTCATTTCCCTTTCGGATCTCAGTCCAAAGAAGCATGCATGTTGTCCATCATATTCCTCTGTCTCTGTCATCCTTTTCATTGATCCATACCACTCAGTCTACCAGTATCCTTTCATATACCCCAGTCATGGTAGGTCAGCAAGCTCTTACAAAGATATAAAGAATCGTTGCTGCTAGGTATGGACCCTTGGTCTTGCCTGTCCCTTTGAAGGCCATGCCTGCAGGAGATTATTAAGAATATATGCCTAAGTTTATTGGTACAGAAGGAGTAACAGTTGAAGAGCACCTTGAGTCCTTTTATAGCTATGTTGATAACCTGGATATCAATGAAGAGGATGTGTGGATGAGGTTTTTTGTCCAAAGCCTAGATGGGGAGGCTAGAAAATGGTTCAGAGAATTACCCCCTAGGTCTATTGCAGACATTGAGGCCCTAGATGATGTGTTCCTAAAGCACTGGGGGGATAAGAAAGATTTTCTCTTTTATTATACTGAATTTGGGAACTTGCAGAGGGAGAATGGTGAGCTGCTGTCTGATTTCAACAAGAGATTCAACCATTTGTACAACAGAATACCATATGAAGTGAAACCCACTCCTACTTCTGCTACGCTCACTTATGCCAATGCCCTCGATTCTCTATTCTGCCTGCTGTTAAGAGAAATAAGATGTACTTCTTTGGTTGATATGCAAGATGTAGCCTTTGAAGTAGAATCAAACATCATAGCTGCAGAGAGGCTCGAAGATAATGCTGAAAGGAGAAGACAAGGGGGTGAGTCCTCATCATCCTCAGATCTTAAGATCGATATATTGGCCAGGATGATATAGGCATTTGCCTCTAAAGTTTCCAGATTAGAGGCTGAGTAGCATCCTGAGGAAGTAGGAGCTTCTAGTACCTTTGCTCTACCAAATCCAAATCCATACAGAGGAGTAAAGGAGCAGTTGCAGATTTTGCAAGAAAGCAAAGATGCTAACGAAGACCAAAGGGTGAAGACCCTTTTTCAAACTATAGTCATGGAGGAAGAGTTGTTTGAAGAGGAGGGGGAGGTCCATGGTTTGGAAGATAAGGGTAGTGCCCCTTTCTTAACCAGAGGTGCCTATGAAGAGTCACTATCTAAAGGCACTGCTCATGAGTTTGTTGTACCTACAGAACAACAAGCTTATCAGCAGAAGCAGATAGCAGCAGGTCCTACCATCCTCGAAGAAGTTAAGCCTAAAGCCAACCCTTTTTCCCATGACTATGCAGATCTGCAAATTCACCAGCCTGCTATTATCCCCAACATAGTGATAAAAAAGGGAGAGGAAAGCTCCCCATCATCTTTTGTCCCTCTGTCTGCTCAAGTGACAATCCCTCACAGTTTCCCACTAGGCACTGAGGTAGGCCATAACTCAATGCCGAAGGCTGATATTGATCATCTCAGTCTTGATATACTGATGCCTGCCCAGGTGGCCTCCACACAGCTTGAAAGGGCAGCTTGCCTGATGACAGAGGAAGAGGGTGCACAATTTTGGGACTCCTCCTTGGATGTGGACTGTTCTAAGAAAAATGAAGGAGCATATGATGTCTCTGTGTCCCCCGCACAAGAATACATTGGTTCACCATTCATATTAGTTGTGCAGGCCACAAATGACACAAAGAAGTACACATCAACCATGATTATTCAGCAGGTGTACAAAGGCTCCCATGAAGAACATCCAAGGATGAGAGTGTACAGAAAGGGGATGAAATTTGATCCATATCTACCAGATAAGGTCAAATGCCCTAAACTCTTTGAGGTAGAGGATCAAATCAACCTAATTTTGCAGATCTATGATGAACAAACCCAGAGGAGGAGAAACAGTTTTGATGGTCTAATAGATGGCCAATTTTTGAAGATTTATGTTGTTTAAGGTTTTTGGGCCTTAATGATTGTAAGCATGTTCTTTTACAGGTTTTAGCCTTGACTTAATTAGACTCCATGCCCAATGGAATATTAGGCAATATTTTTTAAGCTTGTTTTGTATGAGTGCATTGGTTTGCAGTTCTTGAGACCTCACAGGGAGGATCTCATCCCCAGAAGGAGCCAGTGTGAGCTCCGCACATACTTCAACATTTAGAGGACCAAATACTAGCTTGGCCGTGTGTTTATGCTGAAAGGGAGCTCGCAGCAGTCATTTACCTTCTTCTCCTTCAGCTTCCTCATACTCTCTTAGCCCTCCATATCTTTGTTTTTCCTCCAAAACCCTGTACAAACTCACTTTCCCTCAGGTCCCCAGGCGCAAAGTTAAACCCATGAGACCGTGATCGTGTGACCATGCACTTTTCATAAGCCCTTTTCCCTCATCGCTATCGGAAAATCGCATCATGTGTGTATAAGGCCCAAAACCCTTGACTTCCGCCGATGCGATATTCGTTAAAAACACTTAATTCCTCATCGGGTCCGCGGTCTAGTCGCAAATCGACAAATGCAAAGGCCCAAGGTTTTCAAAGGAAAGCGCCGATCCGATTACTCCTTCACCATTGGATCAGTTCCGCCATGATCCAACAGCCCGTGCCCCACAAACCAATCTCCGCCATCCAATCATCCACCAAAGCGATCCAACATCATTCGCTTTCCCTACTGTCGAAACTTACCCGCGCTTTAACCCACGGGGAAAGCGGTTTCCCTCCTGTCACATCTGCCACGCGTCGTGCACTTATTGCATCGCTTCCCCGTGTACGTTTACCACCCACCTCCGATAAGCGGTGCAGACAATACTGCCTACTGTCCAAACCCGCTCTCCCGACCATTAGGCTCCGTGTTCCTTTCGCCCCGATAACCGTTGGATCTATCTGCCCAAGATCTAATGGCTCAGGACTATTTGTTCCCGCTTTCTCCTAATGTCCTCCGTCCGTCCCGACTATCCACGTCCATAGCCATTATATGCTCCCGAAGGACGAAGGTGGCCAACTACCTGTACCTGGTGCATTACTACTTCAACAACTGCATTCAAGAACATAATGGTCGAAGAACGAAAAGGACATGCCTCGAGCAGTTGAATTCATTCAGCAGTTATGGAGCATTCTTTCATACAACATCCCACTTGCTCAAGAAGGACAACAGAGTACCAGAGAATGGCAAATTCATTCATTGAAGCAACAGATTGTGGCAGAGGCCCATTTTAGATAACTAATGTGGTTGGTGGTCCATTATGACCCCTCCACACATAGAATAATAGATCATTTTTAGTAAACAAACTCTATATATACCCAAAACGCAGATGTAATCGGGGATGATGGTTGATGGTTGTTGTTTTGATGTAAGATTCAACTTCTGGAGACTGTAACTACTTTGATACTTGTAGCGTCTGGTCTTCATTTTCAGCTAATACAAGCTTCTTTTGCTGTTAATTGCTCACTTTCCATTTTTACTCTGTTCCAAACTATGCCTGTTATGCATTTGTTCATGTGCTTTTGATATTTAGCATTAGAGGGGTTGTCATCCCACCTCTGTGTTGAAGTCTAGTATGTATCATTGAACGCGTTATGCATGTTTTTGTTTATTTAGTGCCAGAGAGCTGTCATCCTGTCTGTGCATTAGGAAATAGATTTGCAGACCTTTTTACTAGTTGCAGTCGGCCATCACAGGGTCCTGTGCATCTGCTGGTGTGGTTAGTATTCTCCATGTTCACCTAATCCTCAAGCTGTGAGTAATTGGTGGTCTAAAGCCTTGTAGTCTGGGGTTGTTCACCCATGTCTGGAGTTAAGCATAGTAGAAGTGGTTATCTGGCTTGAACAAGCATCATTCCTTCCATTCATCCAATTCCAATGTTTTGTTGAGTTTTGTAATGTTCCCGAGCATCTCCGAGATACAACCTAGGAGAGTTTCTTGGGGTGATAACAGTTTTTACAACTTTTATGTTCATGTTTGCGTTTCTCAAATAATGATAAACTAAGTTTCCTGAACTTTGCAATCCAAAAGACCCACATATTATAAGTGATCTTGGAAAATACCACTTGTCTGGAGGTAGGATTGATCAAACGAGCAATGATTTTGTAAACAAAATATACACGGCCTTTGTTAAAAAATGGGACTTGTCTCGAATTGATGGCGATGACATGGTTACTACAGACGATGTACAAGGGTTACTAGAAAATCTTGGAATTCAACATATCTTTGATCATAATATGAAATTAGTGATATGCTCTTCGATCATATGAACTTCATAGTTTCCTTTCATTTTATGTCATGACTCTTTTAATGGCTATTTTAGTTTTTGATCTATGGTGGTCATTTTAGTTTTTATTAGTTTATTTTATCTAAATTACCTAATTTTAGTTATATTACTAGTTTTCTTTAATTATAATTAAAAACTAATTTAGTTTAGCTTAAATTTATTTTAATTTTAGTTTAAGCTTAAATATTTAGCTTTGATTTAGTAACATTGATTTTATTATTTAATAGTATATAAATTTGAATTCTATCCATTTAAGTTATAGTTTGAGTTATTTTAAATTACTTTTTATTTAAAATTATAGTTAATTAATTATTTAAATTTTATATAGTTTTTTTTTTATTTAAAGTTTTATTTATTTAGTTTAATATTTTGTTTTAAGAAATTATTGATTGTTTGGATTGTAGATAGATATGGAAAATTTTGAGACACAAGATAATGAGAAGTTAACGAAACTCAAAAAGTTACAAAGCTCAAAAGGTTCCATTTTTTTGCAAAAATAAACTTTTGTACCCCTGTGAGAAATTTAAACTTTTTGTAAGGGTGTGAAAAACTTATTCAAAATTCATTTACACCTCTAAATGCAATTGCTAGTTATTAAATTATCTTATAATCTGGAAAATTATAAAATATTTTAATAACATCAACCATTGTCATTATCATAACATCAAAAACAACGCCCAACTTGCTATGGGGAAACATCCATCTCCTTCTTCCATTCCACCTCATAGGATTCCAACCCTCATAAAACCCTAAACCTCATAGGATTCCAACCCTCATAAAACCCTAAACCTCATCTCAAATGAAACCCTACATCCTCGCAGCACAGTGCTCACTTTTGGTCTTCGAAAACGTTTTGCCCTCCGAACCATCTACGACTATATTCATCCAGACATCCAGTCCGGCGGGCTCCTCCGGGTAGTTATTTCTCTGTTTCTGCTTTTAATTTCAGCAAGGGTACATTTTAATCTGCGATTTCGCTGTTGCAAAGATAATGTCTATTCATCGAATATTGAAACGTTTGATAATGAAGTCAGTCCCCCTAGTATCCACTCATGTATCGATCCCAATTTTGCTGTTTCGTCCTCTTGAAATTCATGCAAATCCCCACATAAAAATCGCCAAATTCTGCACGGAAACAGCAATCCCATCCCCAGCTCCACCAGATGGGGGCGTTGTCACAGATTTTTTCATCAACAAATGCGGTATGTCAGAGAAAGATGTTTCAAATGTCCTTAAACTTCACAAGGGCTTGCTGAATAAACCAAGCCAGGATTTGGAAGAAGGTTTGGAGTTGTGAAGTGAATGTGGTTTGACAACCCCTGCTCACATTCGAAGGGTGGTTCTTGGCAACCCTGGGATTTTCTTATATAAATCCAAAAGGGACTTAAAGTCTAGGCTCAGCTATCTAAGGTCTATCATCAACAAAGAGGACATGTGCAAGCTTCTTTATACCAATTCAAGAATTCTTGATCAGAGTGAGGATAAGCTTAAATCTGCGATTTCAGTCTTGCAAAGATTGGGTATTGAGGGCGATGCATTATCAAATTTATTGGCAATTCAACCCCGTCTCCTCACGGTTGCGGAGGAAAAAGTTATGGAGTCATTTAAAGTGGCTGAGCGTCTGGGGCTTGAGAGGGGATCCAAGATATTTGGGCACGCTTTGCGTTCCTGTCTAGGAATGCGAAAAGAAGATATAGATCGAAAACTGCAGTTTTTGTGCAGTTTAGGTTTCTCTGAAAAACAAATTTACAAGGTCTCTCGTTCGATGCCGGGGATTTTGGGACTTTCAGAGGAAAAACTGAAACGGAATGTAGACTTTCTTGTCAAATCACTGGGGCTTCCATTGGATGATATTGTTAGATGTTCCTTTCTGTTCGAAAGTAGCTTGGAGAGGAGGATAATCCCTCGGTATAGAGTAATGGAGGCCTTGAAGTCCATGCAACTGTTGAAGAGAGAGAGGATTTCTCCGTGGATTGTTCGATACACAGACAAAAAATTCTTGGAAAAGTATGTTGATGGGAATCCCGAATACTCCTCCGTTCTGCGGGATATTTACCATGGAGAGAAAGCTGTGAAAGCTAATCGTTGACAAGGAGACTTGCAGTGAGTGTGTTTCAGTCAAAAGGATTCAACGAAAGTTGTGAGTAGCTTCAATCAATATGAAGTTCAATCATTGTGAGCAGCTTCAATCAATATGAGATTTCATTCACCGCCCTTATTTGTAGTCTTTTGTGGATTCCTTGGCATAAAAGAAGGGTGCTTGTAGCAGGGGCCAGCTAACAGTTCCGAGAAACAGATTTTAGAACACGAGGGATTCATAGCATCACTTTTAACTGAAGGTGCAACTCACCTCCTTCGTTACCTAGCAATTTCTGCCCATTTTCTACACATTTTCTGTTAGTATTATATGTTTTTATAGCAAAATATGAAGTCGTTATCGATTGGACTGGAACCCTAGTCCAGTATTCAAATGACGCAATCATTTTAGGATTATGCCTTCTTCGGAGATCTTAATCCCTTGTAAGCCTACAATTTTTTTGAATGGATGATTTCATAGTACTATTTTAATAATTTTTTTTAGGAATATTAAATAATACTTCTGCAAATTTAACATTGCCTATATAGGCTTGTCCTTGTTGTCAAACATGGTTTGGATGGATTGTGGATTGTAACCTGGATTATAATGCATTTTCATTTGAGTTTTAGTCACAATTCTTTTTGTTTTGAATTTTTTGTTATAGAAAATTAGTTTATCTGAAATGGGTTTGGAAAAATATTAATTTGTAGAAATGTTATGATTCTTTGTGTCTTGTTCTTAAGAATGGAGAGCATTGGCATTAGGTGAGTGGTGGTTGGATAGTAAGGCCATGATTTTGAGATATAATTGGATTATCAAGTCTGAATGTCCATTGGGTATTATGTTTGACTATCTATCAACCACTCATGGATGAGTCAAACTTGCAAATGACAAGTAAACTCTAAGTTACTAAGTAATGAGTCCAACTCATGGGCTCGATGGTGCTATAGATATAAATGACAAAAAAAAGAAAAAAAACCTCATTTTTAGTGAACTTGCTAATTGTAATGAACTTTTAATTCAAACTTTGGCTTTATAAAAAATCAAATAAAGATTGCAGTGAACCTTGTTAATTGTATTGAACTCTTAATTCGAACTTTGATTTTATTAAAAAACAAATAAAGATTGCAGTGAACCTTGTTAATTGATTTGAACTTTTAATTCAAACTTTGACTTTGTAAAAAAACAATTAAAGATTTCCGAAACTTTTGACTTTAAAATAAATAAATAGGGATTATTCAAACTTTAAATGTAAATCTTTGCTAGATATTAAAGCTTTGAAAAAAATTATTGAAAACTTGTAGAATCATCCAATATGACATGGATGTTGCATGGATATTGTCACACATGTTAATATTGATTGTATATTAAAAAAATTAAAAAAATGTAATTAATATTATATATTAAAAAACTAAATTAAAGCCATATTATGTCAAAAGTGTGTGTGTGTCTATATATATATATATATAACTAGATTTTAGATACTCAATTTACCTAATAAGAGCATGAGATAAATTTAATGGCATACATCTTTAAAAAATGTAACTACCATTGTGTAGACAATTGGGGAATAAGGAGGGAGCCAAAAAATGTGAGCGCACTCCAGATCCTATTGTATTCTAAACTAGTTTTATGTAGTAATATGTGTGGAACAACCATAAAATAATCACGTCAACAACATTCTACAAATTTTAATTAGTTCCACAAACAAGAATACAAATATCATCTCATCATCAAAGAACAACATGCATGTCACATGCATATGCACTCATCCACATATATTACACACAAGTAGTCTACATAATGTCCAAAATAAAGCATAAAATTCATTAGTTTGCAAGGCACATATAAGACAAGTCATCAAGTCAATGAAGGACAAACATCCAAATTCTATAGAAAATAAATCCATACAAAATGGGGCATCACATACTCCCTCTCTTTGAAAAACTTAAACTTTATTTTGAAATTATCATGCAAATACATGAAGCTTGTACTATGTCAATTTTTATTCTAAATAATTATATTTTTGTGTCATTTATATCATGTTAAATATCATAAAGAATTGACCATTTCACTATAGTTTCTTTCAAAATTCATGTATTTCTATTAAATAATAAGCATAATCTCATGCTAACACCCATTATACAAGCCCTAGGTGATAAAAAATTAATGCATTATTTCATATAATCCATTATTTCTGGGTGAGTTTCACTTTTGTCGTCTTTTGTTGTTTTTTTGTCGTCTTTTCTTGTTTCGCTTGTGTGAGTGTTGTTTTACTTATTTATCTTCGTAGTTGTTGGCGTTTCAATTTTTTTTAACTTGTAGAAGTGTTGTTCTAAGTATTTTTTTGCCTTTCACAAGTGTCACATCTATTTTCCTGTTTATTCACCGATGGTCATCGTTGCAGCGACTCTCTTCACATACTTGATTTTACTTCTATTTGATTAGTTGTTGCACTTGATCTACATGGATTTATTCATACTTATTCATTTTTTCACTCAAACTTGCATCATCACTAAATTCTGCTCGTTTTTCACACTTCCACGGGGAAAATATGCACTTGCTTTGGCCAGATATTTCCTTGCCCAGCTAGGCGCAGAACAATCCTAAGTCTCAAACCACAAGCTTGGCTTATGGAATTGTGTAGTGCGCATTACATGCTAGCCCAACTAGGCACTACACAGCTCTAGGGCTTAGCATGTCACCTTGGCACTGAGACTATGCAATGTGCAGTCTCTCCCAGTCTCTGCTTGGGATGGGGTTGTGCATTGCGTAGTCCAAAGCCTCAAGCTTCATCCTTGGTTGTTGGGAATACACAGTGCACAATCCCCACAGTCAGCCAGTATCCCTTGTTGATAAAAAATGTGCAATCCTTCTCTCCAGTTGCGCGTTTTTCTACTTGATCATGCTTTGAAGGTAGATTTGATGAAGCTAATGTTTGCTTTCCATGAGTGTATTTTTTATCCCATAGGTACCACACTTGTGAGGCACTTCTCTCCAACATTCATTGTTACCATGGCACCAAATAGAGTTGCTTCAAAAGAGACCACTGAAAGCAATATTGGGGAAGCAGTTGAGCAAACATCAGTAGACTTTCCAGTGTATGCAAACACTCACTTATTTATAGAAAAGGGGTCAACATTCACATGGCAACAAGTTAAAGAAACTCTTTTAGCAAAGAGCCTTGAGGCAGATCTAGAGTATTGACAGGTTTATCTCAGTATCAGGTAGTTAGAACTACACAAGGTTGCGTGTAGGTATCTTACATTCCCATGTGCAGATATCATTAGCTGGATTGTCTCACACATTGATGAGAATACCATGACATTGAGCAGTGCTAGCGGACAGAAGCTTGCCACCTTTTGGGTAGAAGAGTATCAGCGCATGTATCACTTTCCCAAGCCTGTGAAGCTTATGGACTCATTCTTCTATGCGACCAACAATTATTTGAACATAATAGACATTATCAAAGGTTGGGTGAAAAAGCTATCAAAGGTGGGTAGTCTTATGGAACTGGGTTGTGAACGAGGGGAATTCATTCAATTGGTCAGATCTGTTGGCTTGATAGTTGAGAGCCCATGTAGCACAGGCCTAGAGTCCTCTCAAAGGTGAGAAAGAAAGGTTTTACATTTCTGCATATTTATTGGATGCAATCCGTGCATAGAATTAGTTTCCTAGCATGAATTGGAGAATCTTCCATGCATATCTATTTCAAGTTGCTTTCAGATTGTAGTCATCGAGGAGTAATGGAACAACTAATTGACAACATCCCACTTTACAAGCTCATCTTTGAAGAATATCCACCTTGGATGTCACGAGTAATGGAGGCGATAGTAGACATCGTAGATTGGTATGTCTCACCAGGTGGAACCTTCCTTAGAGTGTTCAACGAAGAGAAGCCTTTGCATGTTTTACCAATGTATGTCGCAGACAAGCTTGTCATGCAAGAAGTTTCATATGATCTTGCCACAGGGTTGTCAACAACTTCGCATAGGAAGAAGCAAGCACCATGGCCCACTATTTCTTTGCAAATTGGATTATACGAGATAAAGAACTTGAAATTCGTGGATATCGAGGGAAAGGAGATAGTAAAGTTTTCATTCGTACGTGGGAATTTAATCTATATGATCCTTGTGGTATTTGTGGATATCATTGTGCAAGAATTTACTTTCAATGAATCAACAAGGAATTTCATTGGCTAGAGGAGGATCCATGGAGGAATTGCTACAATGCCTCTAGACTCCATGAGTTGGCAAGTTTAGCAGGGACTGTCATGCGGAAAGAGTTATATTTGCGGACAAATCTAACCTCCCTAGGAGTCTAAGACTCTCTAGTGACAAACAAACCAAACAAGAGCTATCCTTCTCTAAATACACATCATTCTACGAGAATTCAAATGTTTTCGATCTTACCTTAGGTCCAAGGCTTGTTGTAGCAGTCAGCCTTGCTGATCCAGATGAGCTCCTCCTTCACTTTCAGACCTGCATACACTAACAAAGCAAACGATTACATAGCATCTGAATATTCATCATAAAAAAAAGCATATTTATCATATTGACCAAGGAATACATGAAATAATTCATTAACAAATCATTGAGAAGAATGGACTTATTTGTATTAAATAATCAAAAAGGAACCATTACAACCTGAGCCTTGGTGTTGTGCAAGCTCCTCC
>APFE030179928.1:0-32227 GCA_000404065.3 Pinus taeda
TTATATCTGGTGTTCTTTGAGGTGACTGTCTGTTTTTCTTGTTCATGCTCATTGTTTTATGGTACTGATATGCAAAAATAATTCAAAGTATAAATAAGGAAGAATTGTTAAAAGGACTAGATAATATTGATTCACCCCCCCTCTTAGTATTATTTTCAACAGGAAAGGCCAATTGCTCAGCAATCTTTTCATATTTTATGAGTCAGATGAAAAGAGCTTAAGGGAGACTCATTTTTTGAGGAACAAGTGATATTTTCGAGTAGCAGCTGGTTCCAGGTAAGGTTTGAAATTTTCCAATCATGGCAGTGTTACGAGGATGGCTAACAAAATCACTAGTCACAGCTATTCCTCAAAAGGGTAAACAATCAAATGGAGGCGTATGATCAGCTAAAACAGAGTAGAGGTGATGGTAAGAACATGGCCAAGGCTAAAAAGCTGATGATAATGAATTCACAATGGTTATTTACCAGAGATTGGTTCATTTTTTAATGAGCTTAAACTCTGGTGGAACATATTCTCATTCCTTAGGTTTAATTTTTAATGAGCTTGAACTTTGCGTAAAACTGCTCGTGCCAGTCGTATAATAAAGATGTCTCATCGATAGGTTCAATTTTTAGGGAGCTTGCACCATTTGAAACTTTGCTCTATTGCCTTTTGCATGCAAGCTCAGAACGACCAACTACTATCCTAGGGGTTATTTAACTGCTAAGGTTAGGTAGGAAAATTCTTCCTTTACTTTGTCGGTGCCATTTGGCCCTTGCAAAGGTGAACAGTCAATCTGACCAATCACCTAACCTAAGCAGTTGAAGTTAGCAGAGACTCTAGAGTTAGCGTTACGCTGGTCGCTTTTCACTTGCATACAAAAGGTTTGCATGCCCCCAGGTATAGCGAAGTATAGTTTCCATGTTACCATATGAAATTTCTCGCATTTGCAAGATTGCTCCATCTGCATCACAGACAAAACACTTCCTTGGCGATGTTTATCAAAATAGACAAAGGTGAATGGTGTAGTCGCCTCCACTCACATAACTTTGACGAGGGAATATTATTCCGATCTAATCCCATTTTCCTAAATGGACGAGTGTGTTAGACTAGTCATATATCCTTTCGTGGAAACCTACTCTATACCCAAGGTTTTCCTACCGAAGCAAACCAGGGTGCATGCCCCCTGGGTTTCAGTCACAATCACCGAATTACTCACGCTCATCAGTTGGACAGAGTAGGGGCTGATGAGACATTACTTGCATAAAAAGACCAGTTAGGGATGGCATTTGACTATTAGCTATGTGTGAACTAGGGAATGAAAGCTGGTCTACGAGCTGGATCACTCTGCCTTCATGCGAAAAATACATTACTCGAAAGAGTGAGGAGACGATGGCTCCCATGCTATAAATATAGTCATGCCCAAGGAGTAGATTGTAATATAAAGGTCCTTGGACTACCATTACATTCAGATAAACGGTTTTCCCTCTCAAAGTTATAGGCAAATTTTGAAGGATCCCTAACGATCGACTGGTTCCTTTGTCGTGCCTGTCAGATTTTGCATCTTAGGTAGAATCAATGGTGAACCAATCGCTTTCCAAGCAGTTGAGGAAAGGATACTCATAGAAGCCTCTTCATCTATGATAGTACCGACCATGACCATTCTGTGAGCTTGTACAATGATTCGAAAT
Organism: Pinus taeda; assembly: GCA_000404065.3. Classification (NCBI taxonomy): domain Eukaryota; kingdom Viridiplantae; phylum Streptophyta; class Pinopsida; order Pinales; family Pinaceae; genus Pinus; species Pinus taeda. The sequence goes on from APFE030179928.1 coordinate 1,674, forward strand.
GGTACATTAGATGGTAGACAGGGTTTTCCTAGTAGATTCCAATTGAAGGAAACAACTAGGTTGCTCAGAGGTGGGACCAAATAAACAGTTGGATATGACTCTGACAAACTTCCTTCTTGTGGTAAAGGAATGGGTAGATTTCCCCCATGTTCATCAGAGACTGTGTTTATGAAAATAATTTGAACGGTGTCGTTCTCATTCTCTTCGGTGACTGTATCATTTGAAGATGGACCTTCCGAAGACAAGACTAGGTCAACTGTCGTCTCGACCCGATGACTTTGGTTCGGTGTGGACTCATAGGGTTTATCTTCAATGATAGACGCTTCGACCAACCTCAAAGGTGTGTCAGTCAGATTTTCAATTAGCGATTGACTCAGCAAGAGTTTCTTGTATCTAGGAGGATGTTGTAGCGATGAAACAGGACGGTTATCCAAGACTCTTTTAGCTTCGTCTAGGAAGGGACAACAATGGACGACATGATCTCCTTCACACAGTTTACAAGGAAAATTATATTTTCCTTTTTGTCTAGGAACTTTGCTTTCACTAGTTCACGGTGTACTCTCAACATGATCGTCAGAGGTTGAAAACACCGGATTGTGCAAATGAGGAGACCAATCCCTTAAGATCTGAGGGATGAAAGGACAATCTCAATGATAGTGGTCTCCTTTGCAAATGACACATGGAGATTTAGGTTTGGATGGTGCACTGTGTGGATTTTTGCTAGATGATGCATGGTTGCCCCTTTTTGCCTTTGGCTCCTTCTTATTCTTCTCCTTCTCCTTCCCTTTCTTCTTGTTTTCAGTTACTTGGTTTTTAGCTTTACCAGCTTCACCAAGCGAAGAGGAAGGAGAGGAGGGAGAAACAAACGAAGTAGAAGGTTCGGGGGTAACTCTAGTATCATCTAGTTACTAACTTGATTGTTCAGGAGTCATGGTGTTTTGAACGACAGAGGTCGAGAAGAGCCATATTGGCAAGCCGATTGTCAGTCCTAGAAGGGACAATGTGGCCATATGAGGTGCACCAACATCTTCCCAAGAGGAGAAAGGACTAGGATTTCCCCCAAGGGGAAATCCTTGGTTGGTGGACTCCATTTTCCCAACGTAAGACCAACGAGGGAACAGTGACGTTATTCCGATTAAAATAAATTTTATGACGCTTTGACAAAACTTGCTTTTTGAATTTTTAAGAGTCAAGAAAAAGCTAAAGATGACTCTAGTCGCCTTCGATTTTTAATGAGCCTGAAGTGACAAGTGCTTAGATGGACCTTTTCCTTTAAGAAGTCTGAAAAGGAATGAAAGAGACTACTCTAGAAATCTAGATAGAGGGATTACCAAACCAATCGTAAAACTACAGAATACTTTTTATGGTATGACAGTCAATCTTCCTGAATGTTGTGTTCAGTGCATTGCGATCGATAAGGCGATATACACGGCTTCCTAAGGATAAAGGATATAACCTATTGTGGTCTCCCAATATATACTCGATATTATGTGGGAGAACAAGTCCATACTGGCACTTGTCGTCTCAAAGAGGAGGAATCACCCAACCTACGATGAAAGTGATAGTTACTAGGCTTTACGACGTCAGAATACATCTCTAGCCTAGACTTCTAAATGTTGTGCGTTAGGTTCTAAAGCGTTTTTATGTTCAATGAAATTATTTTACAATTGATCTTTCTTAAGAATTTTTCTTTTAAGGTTCACCGCGTGATGTAGATATACAATTCCTAAAATGCAATCTAAGATGATAAACAATCATTTATTCTTATTTTTGAAATGAAAATCCTAGCTACTATGGAAAGAGAAACGGGATTCCTTCAACATAGAGCAGAGAGAACACACTATATGCATTGTCCTAAATCAAAATCAACAAGTAGTCTAAATGCAAATGCACATGCATGTATTTGTTTTCTGCTTTCTTAATGTGTGGATGAAAAAAAGAATGCTAAGTACAAATCTAAATTATCTTTTCAAAGCGACAGTACTAACAATTTTCTCTTCAAAAGACGAAAGGAAGACTATGATGACACTTTGCGATTTGGAATTGGAAACTGCTTTCGACACTTGAAATACTATTAATTCAAATCAAATACAAGAGTAACAGTTTAATCACCATCAAGAAGAGTAGGATTCTTTTCTTTGATTGAATACGACACTTGCAACACTTCTAAATCAAAAGACGACAGTTTGACTAGGCTACTTCTTTGTAAAGGAGAACTGTAAATGGCGAACAATACATAGAAACATTCACAATTCTTTGTACAATGGAGGCTGAATAATGTAAAGAAAGGGAGTTTCCAAAATGTATACTGATCACAGACAGTAAAACTCCTAAATAAAGTTGAAGAGAGTGAAGAAAAAACCAAAATCTGGAGGCAAAATAGTCTTATCTGATCATGCACCTGTAACACAGAGAAATAGGGATGCATCTCACCTACTACACACGGGAAGTACGATGCATCCATATTGCCAAGAGGAGAAGGTGTGATGGTCCAGGGACAAGAATTTAACTTGGTTTTTGGTCACAGTTTGCAGCTTAGTTCAGGGATTTAAGCTGAGCTAATGATAGTCAGTAAATGTAAATGATAGGGGCTGATCTAATGAGGTTACTTGAACCACCACCAGGGCAATTAGGATGTTTTCAAATCAATTGTTCAATTTATAAACAAAACCCGGAGATGGACTGAAGTAGCATTGATCTAATTTGCACTTGCATAGCAAATGCAGTTCGAAGGCTAGCTGGCTTAACTTCATGCTTCGTTTGTAGTTTATAAAGCAAACAAGCTATTCACTCCCCAGTATGGTTGCCATTTTGTTATCAGGAAATCTAGTGTCCATTCAGAGTTGTTGGTCCCACTAAGATGGGTAGCTATCTTAGAAACAAACAAACTAAAGTTACTTTCATTTTCCTTTATGAGAAGTAGATGGGAGAGAAGTAGAGAGTACCAACCTCAGTCTTTCGCTTGGCTCCTTGCTTGTTTCTTCTCCCCTTTGACAAATCTTTGACTCTCCTTCCTTGCTTACCCCATTTCAAAGAGCACCTATAAAGTCAAAGCAACATAATACCTTCAAAGTACAGGTATCTACAATCATAAACAATATAGGACCAGATATATATTGACCACACAAATGCATATATCATCAAACATACAAGAATGTGGAGGAAAACTTAAAGAACTTTATTGATAGAAAGAGTAGAAGAGAGGATTACAACCCATTGATTTGACCTAGCATCATCCTCCCAGCATGAAAGCCCTTCTTCACCTCATTAAAAGCTTAGATCACCCAACACTATGATATTCCACCAAGAAACCAACAACACTTCCTTACAAAAATACAAGATTCCAACCTCTGGATCTCTGGGATGAGGGATCCATATATAGATGTTTGCAGGGGGGTGAGTCAGCTTCTGGGATTTTGATTAGTGTCCTCTCTCTCATAGTTCTTGGTTCCACTTGGAGATTCATGATCTCTTACTCATCCCTGGGTGAATTCAGAGAGGCAAGTGTCACAAGAGAAGTTTCTGGAAGATTACATGATCATCCACCTTGAAAATTGTCTTTGCCATTTGTTTACTCTTGCCCATCGCACCCTACAGAAGGGCTTTTTCAGTATGCATCGCACTTTTTGCATGTGGTAGGTGAGATGCATCACACCCTTAGCATTGAGCAGTCTGTATGGTCCAGTTTTGACCAGTTCTGAGCAGTTTTCCATGGAGAACTTCTGGGATATGATGTAATTAAATGACCTTGTTCCTTTAGGGTGTGAAACAACACTTTTAGGGACTCATAAGCCCTTGGTTTATGGACATATATGATTGGGGTTGCAATGCCCAAATATGTCTATAACACTCGCACGGTTGGATGAGCTAGAAGAGGAATGATTTTTGGCAGGATTTCACTAGCAGGTCCAAAAGCACCGTGAAAAGGCATGGCATGACCGACACATTAAGCTACGCACATTCAAGGTAAATGATCTGGTTTTTTTGTATGATAGTAAGTTTGAGAAATTCTCTGGAAAGTTTGGGATGCACTGGTTAGGGCTATATATTATTAAGGAGATTACCGATGGAGGCGCGGTACAACTGGTCAAGTTAAATGGAGAACCCTTCCCCAAGAAAGGTGAATGGAAATTGCTTGAAGCCATACACCGGCAATCCATCGATGTGACTATATGAAGTGGCACAGTCTTAGTGCTCCAGGAAACTAAAAGGAGGCAGGGGACTATAAACTACTCTGCCCGGGAACTGCACAATGTCAGGATTTTGCACAGTAGCGAAGTGTCACAGGGTCTGTGATAGCATGAAGACAACTACGCTGGTGCATAGGTTTGATGGAAAGTGACTGTTAAAATCACTTTTCACAATTTGATGGTTGGTTTAAGGCCAAATGGAGTGGGTGGTAGGCATTGAAGGTGAAATTTATGAGCTAGATTCTTGAAAATTTGCCACCAATCTAGCATTAATGGGTCGAATGTGGGGGGAACAGTCAAATTCAAAGTCAAAAGGCCATATAAATTACAAGTTGTTGTCCAATGAACAACACTTGGAAATTTGAGAACTGAATTGTTGCGTGCTCAAGTATTCATGAACCAAGACTTATTCAAGACTCTAAAAGCGAATTCGTTGTTTGAGAAACTACCAGAGACATTGAGAGAACTATGGAGTAGTGTTATGTCAACACCTAAAGAAGCCATGGAAACAGGAGTAGTGACAGCCGAGGAAGCCGAACAGGAAATTGTAGAAGTGGAAGCCCCAGAGAGCACAAGAATAATCGTTGAGGTCCCTAAATCAGTGCGAACACCGAGACCTAAGAAGGACAAGCAAGTTATGATCCCAGTGTGCTTCTCGCCAAGAAATCCATAAAGGACCAAGCTCACCTTGCAGGAAAAGGGGAAGGTTATTAATCTGGAGGCTGACGAAGTGGAGTCTGAAGAAATCCTAGTGGAGGAGGAGGATGTAGAGATGGAAGTCGAAACCCAGGGTGCAGACCCTATTACCCAGTTGCCTGAAAATGTGCCTCCATGTAATGTAAAGCCAAGGTGTTGAAGGATATATATGAGAGCAAGAGCTCTATGCAAACTCCGCTGCTCCCAGATGATATTATTTTTGAGGGACCAAACTTGGGGTAGGTTCCTGTGTTGAAATTTGAAGATTGGGACCTCACAAACCACAAGAAGTTCTTGAATTTAGCACTAAGAAGCCAATGTGCCAAAATATCAATGCGACGGCTGGAATGATTGAATTAGAGCCATGCAAATGGCTCAGGGGTGTAGAGAAGGTCGGGTTGCTAAACCTGCTCTGGGTGCTACATTACCACCATGCCCCAGTGACCATTTTCGTCATTAGGTAGTTGCTCTGCTTGGTGCATGATGTGTTCTTGTGGTTGGAGGAGCCCATCCCCATCATAGACCATCTGATCCATTGAGTTACATGGCTACCTTACTCAGGAGAGGATCTAGCAAAAATTTCAGAGGTAAAATTTGGTGAGTTGGCCCTCGCATAGGCAATGAAAAAGAAGTTTAAGTTGGAGAAGAAGAAGCGAGGGTATATCATCTCCAGCATTAACAACCCTACAATCAAGGTCACGACACAAATATTGGCAGGAAGGTGATGTGGAATTACTACACGAATGAGGTCCCCATGCCAGTGGTTGCACTAGCAGCCCAATGCGCAGAAGGAGTCCAATTCAACTGGGTGAACTATCTATGTGGCGAGTTCATTGCGAACTGTTGCGAGGCACATGAGAATGGAAAAATGTTTCATTACACATGGCTCCTATTTTCTATTGTACTGGTGGCATGGGAGTTGCCCGAAGATAGCCAGTTCTATTGCGTCGTGCTGGACCTTCTAGAGGAAGCGAATTACACTTCACAATGGGAGACCAAGGACACACAATGGATCAGAGAAAGAAATATATTTTGGGTGGTAACGGAGATGGACATTCGCATGGGGATCAATCACAACAGTTTGTAGAGCTTTGCAAAGTTCAAAGCATATTTCCACCATGTCTTCATCAGAGTGTGAAAGGACCCTACGAAGACGTGGCATGACATATCATGTTTGGCGGCTAATGATGTGATATTTGCAGTCCTTGAATCTTGGCCATCGGAGTGGTGCACTCCAGCTAGCTCCATGGTGGAAACAAAGAAGTACACCATGCAACACAAGAAGGAAGAGAAAAAACTTCAGATGGCACAGCTGGCAGAAAAGTGTAGGAAAGAAATAGTGGCTAAGGCCCAGGTAGCGCGGACGCTGCGAAGTTAGTGTAGTAGCAGAAAACAATAGACAAAGAGCGCAAAGGACAGAAGTCACCTTCACCCAAACCAGAGATAGACATAGAATAGGGTGGTGTGGACCCACAAATTACATCCACCCAACTCAAGCATCCACAACCACGAGAGCAGACAGTGTCGTGAAAGAAGACAAAAGCCTCAAAAACTTATTTCGACCCAATCACCCTCACTAAGGGGGATTTACATGATATCAGTGAAACGGTGAGGGATGTCACCATAGAGGCCCTCAAAAAATTTGAGGAACAACAATAGTTGGTATTGGGGGCTCTCCAGAAAGAGTTGTAGGAGTTGTAGATTTGCACTCCACAGGCTGGCGCAGTGTCCACCAGCCTCGTAGTCGTCACTTTAGCTGCCGAGGAAATGTTGTGCACAAGGGTGACCAATACGATAGTGCTACCATATGGGGCACTTAATATACAGAAGGAAGCCGATAGACCGATGGTGAGCAGTTTGAAAGGGGTAGGGTTAATCATGGCAGCACTCCCTCAGGAGACACTCTTCCTCTTATAGGACGGAGTCACCATAGAAGTTCGAGCCAGGGAGAGTTGTGCACTACAGGTGATGATCGAGTAGTGCATCAACATTGAATAGTTGGGCTTGTAGTGCAATGAGAAAGTCAAGAAGAATTAGTAGATTATGCAAGTGATAGAGGAATCCTGTCGAATGGTCCCGGAGTTGGACATTCAAGCAGAAGAACCAGTGGAGGCGCGCACTTGCAAATTGGCCACAAGGGTGCACAATGCTAGAGCAGAGATGGCCAATGTTTAGTTGGAGTTGAACCTATAGATCGCAGAACTACAGTTGAAGGCTCAACCTTCAAATCTACCGAAAATTAGGGAACAATGAACCATTGTTGTTATAGCAGCAGCAACAACGACGGTTGGCAGTGCAGTGGCAAACTGCATGTAGTTGTTCGAGCAATCATTTGAAGTCCTAAACACCCTGTAGGAGGACCTGAATTTAGAGTGCCTAGAGACAGAGGCGTATGAACTACAATAGAATTATGATGAAGTAAAAGGGACGGTGGAGAAGGTTTCCCTTACAAAGAGGCTTGTAAGGATGCAAGAGGCAAAGGCACTCAAGGAACAGGTGGATGTCGCTCAGCATAAGGAAGTAGTTTTAAAAGCATGCCTACAGCCATGGATTGATGAGGCTTATACAATTACAGCCTCCATTCAAGAAAACCTCACGCAACTGCAAGCAACTCAACATAGGATTCAGGGTAGCAGTTCAGCCGCAGTCACCGACCAGCGCATGGAAGAAGTCCAGTCGATGGCTACTCAATGCGTTGCTGAAGTTGTAGGGATCCAAACAGAGCTGGGAGGTCTTCACGCTAAGATCTCTGCACTTTTAGAGTGACTCGAGGGTGAGTCACGATGTTTGTGTTGGGGGCCTGTTGGGTGCAGGATCCCCTAAAGGTAGTTTTGGGGCTTAGAGCCCAAATTTTGGTCCAATTTTGTAATTCCAATGAAAAGAATCCACATTTTATGGGCATGAAGCGTGTAGTTGTTAAAGAGTCATAGGGTTGTCCACCATTATTTTTATAAAGTAATTTCGACTATAAAAGATCTACCCATGGTTTGCAAACCATGGGATTGTATAAATAGAGCTAAGATCTAAGTAGTTTGATAGCATAATCAACAATGTCTAAGCAAAGAAGATGTATGTAAGATAGATTTGAAGTGTAAGTCTAGTTTTGGTTCATAGCATAGGTAGAGGCTCTGCAACTGAGTGCGCAGACCCCTACAGATGAGTGTGCAGGGCGAGTCGAGTCTCTAGCCATCGAGAATCATTAATAAAGAGAATTTTTCTATCATTTTGTGTATTTATTTCCTTTTTATGCATCTGTTATGTTGGGTATGAATTTCAATTATAATGCTTATATGATGTGCGAATGTGTATAAATATATTGGTTAAGTGAACGCAAGTAAGAACATCTATTTATGCAAAGCTAACTAAGATATGCTAATAAGATAAGTAAGATACTTAACCTAGGGTCAGAAATAACATAGTTCACTGCCCTAGTAGCGCGAAAGGACTTCAACCCCGGGGTAGGGCTGCATAGAAGTCAAGTGTAACATTTTGCAAAGGTACTGAAGGGTAGAAGAGAGCACGAAGAAACCTGCGTGAAGGTAGGTATAGTTGGAATAAACCGACATCGCAACCATCTCAAGGGTCTGGTGTTATAGGAATATTTGGGCACTGCAAACCCAATCATATATGTCAATAAACCAAGGGCTCTTTAACCCCTAAAAGTGTTGTTTCATACCCTAAAGGATCATGGTCAACTAATTACATCATTTCCTAGAAGTTCCACTTGAAAAACCACTCAGACCTGGCCAAAACTAGACCATACTGACTGCTCCATGGTCAAGGTGTGATGCATATTGACTACTACACTAACTAGGTATGATGCATATTGAAAGAGCCTTCTATGGGGTGCAATGAGTGAGAATAGACAAATGGCAAAGACAGTTTGCTAAGTGGATACCCAGGGAATCTTCTAGAAACTTCTCATATGACACTTGCCTCTTTGAATTCGCCCAGGGATGAGTAAGAGATCAAAGAAATATCCAAGTGGAACCAAGAACTATCAATGGAATGACACTAATCAGAAACCTAGATCTGACTCACACCCTTGCAAGACATATATACATGGATCCCTCATCTGAGAGATCTGGAGGCTGGAATTTTGTATTTTGTAAGGAAGTTTTATTGGTTTATCTTTCAGAAGAGACATTGTATTGTTGGGTGATATTGCTTTTCATGAGGTGAAGAGCGCTTTGATGCTAGGAGGATGATGCTGGATCAGACAGCTGGGTTGTAATCCTCTCTTCTACTATTAATAAAGTTATTTGAGTTTCCCTCCATATAATCATGTATTTGTGAATCTTGTTACTTGTGAATGAAATTGTATGGTCAATGTATTTTTGATTCTACTTGTTTATGGTATTATAGATCGAGATGATTTGATGGTGTTTTGTTGCTTTGCCTCTACAGGTATTCTCGAAAGTGAGACAAGTAGGAGAGGAGTGACAAGCTCTATCAAGGGAGAGAGGAAACAAGCAAGGAGCCAAGCGGAAGATCCAGGTTGGTCCTCTTTGCTTCTCTCTTATCTATCAGCGTAAAGGAAATTGCAATTTTCTTTGATTGTTTGTTTCTAAGATACCTACCCATCTTAGTGGGACTAGCAGATCAAAGAGACACTAGTTTTCCCGGAAACAAAATAGCGACTTTGCTGGGGAAGCGATTAGTTTGTTTGTTTTTTATTGTTGTTTGCTTTATAAACTATAGACGGATCCTGAAGTTAGCCAACTAGCCTTCGAACTGCTCTTGCTATGCAATTGCAAAGTAGATGAATGTTGCTTCAATCAATCTCTGGGTTGATTTATGAACTAAGCATCTAACTTACATGCATTCTAAGTGCCCCTGTGGTAGCTCAATAACCTCCTAAGATCATACCCATGTACTTTGTTTTTATTGTCCATCATAGCTCAGTTGAAATAACTGAACTTAGCTGCAAATTTTGAGCAAAAACCAAACTTAGTTTCGCTCCCTGGCCCATCGCACTGTTTGTAACTAGCAACCTGTATGCATCACACCTCCTGTGTGTTGCAGGTGAGATGCATCCCTGTTTCCCTGAAGGACAGGTGCGATGACTGAGTGATACTGTTTCTCTCTTTGGAATTTGGTTTTTCCTCCTTGTTTTTAGCTCTATTTAGTAGTTTTTCTACTTATGATCAGTATCTCATTACTGAAGCCTCCTTCCTTTACATTATTCAGCCTCCATTAATTAGGATTTGTAAATTTTCTTCATGTATTTTTCATCATTTACAGTCCTTCTTTGTCAAAAGTATCTTAATTGAACTATCGTTTCTTGATGCAAAAGTGTCGTAAATGTCATTTTGGGTCAAGAAGAAGAGTGTCGTAAAGTCTCCTCCTCTAGATAGTCAATTGTACTTTTGTCATTGTATTTGATTTGAATTTTCAATATTTGAAGTGTCAAAACCAGTTTTCCATTCGAAATCTAAAGTGTCATTTTAGTTTTCCTTTCATTTCGAAAAGAAATGGTTGAAATGTCGCTTTGATAAAATAGTTCAGATCTATACTTCGTTTTCCTTTTTGGCATTCTCACATTAAGGAAACAAAAAAAAAATACATTCATTTGCATTTGCATTTAGACTGTGTGCGAAAGATGATTTAGGAAAAGTGTATTTAGTGTGTGCATTTTTCTCTCTGTTGAAAGAATCTTAATCTTCTTTCCTTCGTAGCTAGGATTTTCATTGCTAAAAGAAAATAAACGACTGTTTATCATTTTATATTACATATTTAGGAATTTTACATCCACATCATGCAGTGAACCTTGAAAGACAAACTTCTAAAAAAGATCAACTCTAAAATAAATCTCAATGAACATAAAAACGCTTTGGAACCTAATGCAACACATCTAGAAGTCTAGGCTAGAGACGTGTTCCAAGGTCGTAAAATCTGGTAACTATCGTTTTCATTGAAGGTTGGGTGATTCCTCCTCTTTGATACGACAAGTGCTAGTATGGACTTGTTCTCCCCGTACCTTCGAGTATATATTGGGAGACCACAATAGGATGATATCCTTTATCCATAGGAAGTCGTGTCTACCGCCCTATCAATCACAATGCACTGAACACCACATTCAAGAAGATAGACTGTCGTATGTAAATCCCTTGGTAATTTATTTTTAATTTACCACCAAGCTGTATATTACAGTTTTGCGATTGGTTTGGTAATCCCTTTGTCTAGATTTCCAGAGTAGTCACTTTCGTTCCTTTTCAACTCCTTAAAAGAAAAGGTCCATATGAGCACTTGTCACTTCAGTCTCATTAAAAATCGAAGGTGACTAGAGTCATATTTAGCTTTTTATCGACTCTTAAAAATTGAAAAAGAAAATTTGTGTCAAAGCGTCATAAAATTTATTTAATTCGGAATAAATTTTTCCCTTTAATTTTGAGTTGATCAAGTAATCCACAATCGTGGAAGAAAGTCAATCAAAACCCTGTCAGTTGCAGAGACTAGTGAGTCAACCATCTTTGACTCCTGAAATGAAACCATTTGGGGCAAAAGCGTCTCGTTTAACTGAGTCCAATTCTCCTGGTTTATTTGAAACTTATGTTTCAACATCATCAGAGACTCCAGTTACTCCGGTCATTTCTGGTACATCTGCCTTTACATAAGAGGTTCCGCAGTTACAAGAGGACATTAGAACTGATCCTAGTGTAATGATAAACACTTCTATTCCTGAAACAACTCCATCTAGGGCTGATCCAAAAACTGAGGTTCACTTACCTGAACATCTGGAAGTTGAGTTCCAGAATTTAGAAGGTGTCACCCCTCCAGTATCTGTCACTGCAGAAGTTATACCTTCTTCGGCTCCAGAAATATCTTACAAACCTGACAATCTACCTCTTCCACCTGGATTGATTGCCATAGAAGAGATTGTAGAGGATCTTCCATCCAGTACCACATTGCATTTTGGAACTGGGATCCACTTATATCCTTCTACTGCTGAAGTTAGTCTTTTAATCATCCTTCATCGCAAGTTCCTGCCGAATCGCTAGGAAATATTTTGGATAGACTAAATATATCTAAACAACCATCAATATCTAGGACTATGTTGTCTGATATAACCAGAATAGAAATCCCTGCTGCCACTCCCACAATGTTTGCTGGTATACCATCTATCCCAACTAGTTATCAATTGCTAGATGGATTCCACCCAGGGACTATTTCGATGATATGGTCTGTTCCTACTTGTTCATCTAGAATCCGATATGGAATTTCTTATGTTCAAACTCAGCAAATTGATCCTGCATACCAGTTTCAATTTTGGAAATCCAGTCTTCAAAGGTTGATCTATCCTTTGAGCACTGGATTGCTGCCATATGGGGGGCAGTATGCTTTTTCATTGTTCCCTCCTAGAGAACAACCATATGAGAGTTCGTAACAAAATTCAGGTCAAACTGGAATTGCATCGAGTGGTTGGATACCAATACTACCTCAGCAACCAAGAGTTGTATATTCAATACAACCAACTCAACCGGTATCGAATATTCCCACTACATCTGCTATTGTGACTATGTCGCAAGTACAAGAACTGCCTGTTTTATGCCAACCTCAAGTCTCTCAGGTTGCAATACAATAGCCACTTGTCTCTACGACTCAATCACAACCTCAGGTTAGTGTTTCCTTACCTGGAATGACTCAAGCTCAAATGGGTACTATCACCCCACATCTTGGTCAATCATCCAGTATTGGGCAACAACAAATGGTCCAACAACCATGGTTGGTACAATATCAACAACCGTAGTTCTAGCATGCTTACCAAGGACCTGAGCAACAAGGCTTTGTAGATAGTGGACAACTGTATTTTCAAAACGATTATCAACAACCATACTATAATGGTTATGTCCATCAATCTTATCAAAGTTATTAGCATCAGATACATTATGCTAGTATGCAAAGACCTACTGCTCAGGCAATCCCATCTTATCCTGGGTATGCTTCACCAAACCTGAATCAACAGTTTCCTTTTGAGGTAACTCTAGAATTACTAGATCTAAATCGGCTGATGAATGATCCAATTGCTTACGCCCCTTGGTGGCCAGCGATTCCTCATAAAATTCCCTCTGATATTCCTAAATTCAATGGAAATCAAGGTGAAGATCCATCGAATCACGTAATGACGTTTCATTTGTGGTGCTCATTTAACACTGTCAATGATGATTCGATTAGGCTTCACCTTTTTCAATGAACACTAACTAGACCAGCAGCGAAATGGTACATTGAATTACCTAGAGCTTTGTTTGATAACTTCAGCACCCTTGCCACTACTTTTCTAACCCATTTTCAGCTACCCATAAGGTACGGAATGGGAACAGAACTCCTTACCAACTTTAAATAGACAATAGCCACTCACATATCTGATCATATTCATGAGTGGCGACGTCGTCATCAAATGGTAAAGACATATGTTCCTAATCATCTTCTAGCTAAGTGGTTTATTAAGTCATTATTGTCTTCTATTACCGAAGATGTGGCAAAGGAGTTGTCACTGAAGAGCAAGTCATTGCTCGTGTACAATATTTGGACCTGATCTATACTCAGTCTGGCATGCTCTATGAAAAAATTCCTGATGCTCCTAAACTAGAATTTTTCATTCCTTCCACTCCTAAATAGAACAGGGACTCTCATGTCGGCGATCGAGTGATTGGTACCTCAAGTACGCAAACTACAAAGGCTCCATCTGGTAAAGCCCTTGTAATTTCTAGTCAAAAAGCAAATGACAAATTTCCTGCCTCAAAGGTTAATGCCATGTCATCTGACAAGGGAAAGGAACCAAAGAAACCAGGGGGCAAGAAGAAAGGGAAAAACAAAAAGAAGAAACAGGAAGATTCGACTCATGAGAAATCTTCTGGAAACCCTGCTGGGTGAAAGAAACCTAATCAGCCATGTTTCATATGTGATGAGGACCATTATATGAGAGATTGTCCACATTGAGCAAAGGTCACGAAGTTTTTGAAGACTTCAAGTACCTTGACGGTATTGACTGATCCATTTCCAAACCCATAAACCAATCTGGTTGCTATTGATCATGCTTCCCCATCCCAAGTGCTTATGTTATCCATCTTGAAACAAAAAAATGATGCTTTGATATTGACGAGGAATAAAGATTATGGGAATCCACAGATGTCAAAAAACAAGGCTACGGATCAACCCAGTGGTTTGACAACAAATTTGTCAAAAGTTGTGCCACCCATCATTCCTGAATTAACTATAAAGACGCCAAATAGTACATAAATCGAAATTTAATCCTCGTACTCGAACAACACAAAATTATAATATAGTGGAGGATCTGGCTCAATCGCCATCCGCTATGTCGACACTTGAAGTATTGCAGTATTGACCTCCCAAAAGCAGGCTTTATTATCAGAAATAGGTGGGATTGACCCAACGGATTCAAATCTTGTGGCCTTTAACCATAAAGGATATCAACCTCAGTTACCATCCCAACTCGCTTTCCTTATACAGGTAAAATCCCTTAACAAAACTATTCATCTAACAATCATTGATGAGGGGGCATCTACCTGTATTATGTCAATGAGTTGCTGGAAAACTTTAGGCTCACCACCCTTGTCACAATCATCAACAACATTAAAAGCATTCGATGGAAGAACATACACGTCATATGGGATATTAAGTAACTTGCAATTTGAATTGGGGGGCAAGGCAGTAGAAATTGAAGTCGAGGTCATTAATGGAAACCTTGACTACAATATCTTACTGGAAAGGTCCTGGATTTATGTTAGCTGCTGTTGTGTCAACATATTTCAGAAATATTGCATTTACCTTCCAAGGAGGAATTACAATCATTGACCAACTAACCATTTTCCCCAACTGTTCACAAGCTATTGGAAGCATTCCATTGATCCATGGAAACTCTAAAATGCTTCAAAATGTCAGAGTAGGTCTCCTAAAATACCCCTCCTTAATGGGTACTTTTTCCCTCCCGCCTCCGAGTAGTCTGGTGTAAGTGGCCATAGTGGGAACTTGTCATATGATATCTTCTACATCAACAAATATTAAGAAGAACTCTGACCATTTTGATAGTGTGGATCATCGCCAGGTGTTTCCCCCAAGCCCTATAGAATTGATGTAGCAATCAATTTTCTGGGCATGGACGAAGAACCCAAATCAACACTCAACAAGTGTTTGGATAGACAGGTCTCTAGAGTATGGTATCTCATCCGATCCTTGGTCTCGTATACATTCTACAGACGAAGGAATCATTCAGTCAATGATGATAGTAGAGGCACCATGGGAAGATTACCACCATCATTCCCATCTTCAAGATAACAACGAAGATTATTCTAGTGACCTTAATCATCCTTCAGTATTTTATTTTCTATCAAATACTATAAATACGCTGGATTCCAAGTGAAATCTGTCCAATATTGAGGAAACTATCGCCATTAATATCTCGACCAAACCTAATGTTGTAGAGAATATTCATGTTGGCAAATCTTGTTCTCCTTCAGAACTGGAAAAGTATTGCGCTCTCTTTCACGAATTCAGAGATGTCTTTGCATGGTCATATGAAGAAATGCCAAGCATTGACTCAAGTATCATTGAGCATGAAATTAAGATGTATCTAGATGTCAAGCCAGTATGACAATGGCTTCGACTGATGCACCCGAGAAAAGTCGTTGCCATTAAGGCAGAAGTTGAAAAACTTTTACATGCTGGTTTCATTTACCCTGTTCCTCTAACTATTTGGGTATCAAATATTGTCCCTGTGATGAAAAAGTAAGGAACGATTAGAGTGTGCGTCGATTATAGGGATGTAAATCAGGCTTGTCCAAAGGACAACTACCCTACACCCTTCATTGACCAGATAATTGATGAATGTGCTGGATGAAAAATATTTTCCTTCATGGATGGATTTTCCAGATACAATCAAATCAATATCTGCCGACAGGACCAGTCGAAGATTTCATTTATATGTCCATGGGGCACATTCACGTACCATAAACTACCTTTTGGTTTGAAGAACGTAGGGGAAAATTTTCAGAGGGAAATGAACTACGCCTTCCATGAAATCAAACACATCATTCAACCGTATCTCAATGATTTACCATCTCATTCGCGAAAGCGGACTGATCATCTGCAACATTTGAGAGCTATATTTGAATCTACATTGTCGACACTACAAGATACGACTCAATCAACACAAGTGTGTGTTTTGTGTTAGTTCTGGTCGGTTACTTGGTTTCGTAGTTTCTAAGGAAAGAATTCAGCTCAACTCGTGTAAGGTTCAGGCAATCATCAACATGCATCCACCTTCAAATTTGCATTAGATTCAGAAACTCCAAGGGAAAGCAAACTTTCTAAGGAGGTTCATTCCCAATTATGCCGAACTTGCTAAAGGTTATATGCGTCTTTTGAAAAAAGGAGTACCCTTCGACTGGGATTAGGTTGCGCAAGATTCCTTTGATGCTTAAAGGTTCCTTAGTAAAAGCATCATTAATGTATGCTCCTAACTATCAAAAAGACTTTAACCTATATCTTGCCGCTACAGATACAACCATCACCATGGTTTTAGTACAAGAAGACAATGGAATAGAACATCCTATGTATTATTTAAGCCGCAACTTAAATGTTACAGAAAGCAAGTACTCCTATGTTGAAAAGCTGGCTTTAGCAGATGTTCAAGCAGTAGAGAGATTTCACCACTATATACTTTTTCGCAAAACTACCATTTTGTCAGATTGCAACCCTATGACCTACATTTTGTCACGTCAATTACTAGGGGGTAAATATTCCAAATGGATAGCCATTTTGCAAGAATTTGATCTGGAATTCACAAAATCCAAATCAAAGAAATCTCTAGCCTTCGCGGAGTTACTTTGTGACCTCCCATCATCATCCAACGATTTAACATTTAAAGCATCAATCGTGGATGAAACTCTATTTCTGATATCGTCAAGCAACTCGTGGTACGGAGATATACTGATCTATCTCCAAACCTAAACATTTAGGCCTAACACCTCTCACTCTGAACAATGACTACTTGATACCAAGAAAAAGACTACATGACCATTGGTGATACACTTTACTGTCATGGTGTCGATATAGTTTTGCGAAGGTGCCCCACGCATGAGGAGGCCGAAAAAGTCCTGAATGACTATCATTCAGGCGCATGTGGGGGGCATCAATCTAGTTACGGCACTACAAAAAAGATCTTATGAGCTGGTTACTTCTTGCCCACAATATTCAAAGATTGCATAATTACAGTCAGAAGTTGCCATGCTTGTCAAATTTTTTATTGCAAAACCAGATTACCACCTGCACTGCTGCATCCAGTAGTTGATGTTGGGCCATTCGCCAAATGGGGCATATATTTCATGACATATAACGCCACCTCGGCTAGGGGGCATGGGTATATCATAGTTACTGTCGACTATTTTACAAAATGGGCTGAGGCGATGCCTACACTAAACAACAGTGGCGAAGCAACTGCTCTTTTCTTTTTCAATCATGTAGTCTCTAGATTTAGTGTTCCACAGGCTATAGTCACAGATGATGGATCACACTTTCACAATCACATGATGGTTGAATTTACTGCCAAATTAGGACTGTCCCATGACAATTCTACTCCATATTATCCGCAGGCTAACAGACAAGTTGAGGCCATCAACAAATTCCTGAAGCACATGCTGCAGAAGACGATTGGAGTCCACAAATGGAATTGGCACTTAATCATGTAAATAGCTCTATGGGCATATAGGACATCAATGAGAAATGCAACCGGATTTACACCCTTTCAGTTGCTATATGGCCTGGAAGTTGTCTTATCGATTCAATGTGAAATTTCATCTCTCGAGCTCGCAATCGATCTACTTCCCAAAAATTCAGAGGAAGAGGCTCGTTTCATGGAACTAATCCACTTGGATGAAACCTATCGTGATGTTGTGCTGGCTAACGAAGCACATAAGAAACGTGTCAAAGTGCAATATGAAAAAAATTTCAAGCCTCGTGTCTTCTCGAAAGGTGACCTGGTCTTGCTCTACGACTAGGACTCTGACAAATTGGGAGTAGGTAAGTTCGAACCTCTATGGATGGGCCCCTACATTGTTAAATGAGTATTAGCAAAAGGAGTATATGAGCTAGTAGATTACAATGGGATTCCACTGTCACAACCCTGAAATGGGTTGTAGCTTAAGCATTACTACGCTTGATCAAGTGTAGTAGTCTCTTTATAGATATGCTTTTGTTACATTTTTGTTTTCGTTAAGAGTTGTCATTTTGGTTAGGTAATCCACTTTGAATTTGTTACAGATGTTGGAATTTTTTGAAACATTCATTGGGTACGCCGATGGAGCTAGTCGTAGAACATGGGACCTATCTTCTGCAGCCTAGGCTATTTTTGCTCCAAGCGGTGAGTTAGTGAGTTTCAAGGGGGATATGTATTGGTCAATCAATGAACAACATCGCTGAGTACAACGTGTTGATGGAGCTTCTCTCTAATTCCATTTCACATGGCATATGTTGACTTGTTGTCAGGCTAGATTCACAACTCATCATTCTACAGCTTACTGGCGTCTATTCTATTTAGAGCCCAGCTATCTATCGTATGTTTCTAGGAGTCAGGATTTTGGAAAGGCAGTTTGACTCCATTCAATATCAACACATTTCTAGAAACTTAAATACATTAACTGATTCATTAGCAAATTATGTGTTAGACAGACATTTGCAGCATTCGTAAAGAAAAGCATTTCACATTAACATTTGCATCAAGATTTCATAACTTAACCAAAATAAAAACTCCGAAAATAAAAATATATAATTGTTTATAGTTTTTTAAAAAATGTTTTGTGTCCAAGACAAAATCGGTCACACGACCAAGAAACTCAAAAATGAATGTAGGAAAGGATCCTAGGCTATTGATGCTGGTGATAACATGTCACCGCCTGTGCGATCATATGCAAGAGCCTAGTCCATCGACTCGACACGCCAGTAGTATGGCACTGTAACCTTAGAGGTAACTCATTGGTCCTCACATCTTGAATACCAAGAGTGAGGCCCTCAATTTGATCTTGCAGCACTGCTAGGGTCTCCGCTATGTCCAAATCATGAAGGATAGCCCTCCCTATATTCTCTCCTGCTGGAACGTCAACTGTCGCCCTTAGGCGCACTGTTGGTCGCATTGGCCCAACATTTGCACACACATATGAGTTCGATTAGTCTTGATAATGTTTAAAAACACAAAAACATTATAAAACTAATAAAGAAAGATATGGTCAAATCATTTTACCCATAACACTCCACTGCTCACCAGCCGGTAACACCAAATCGAGGTCGCCTCGAAAATCCATCCCAAAGTATGGATACTCTGCAAAGACCATCTCCTAACGGTCGAACCACTCAAAGAAGGCATCGAAGAAAAAAATTTGTGACTAACCAACACATCTGGCCATGAGATCAACCCATCTATGCATCCATGGTTCCCTCAGTGCTGACAATCCTAATGAAATGTACTGTGGCTGCATCAGTGGAATCCTCTCCAAGGCGAAAGTAGTCAAAATGGAAACCTAGCCAAAGTTCTTGGATCTTCTATTATTTACCTTGGAGATTTATTCTTTTATGACCGGGAGTACCTCCTCACACTAGTTGAATACCTTCGGTTCCAGGCATTCCTGGCATACTACATATAAGATATATTGGCCAAATGAAGAGCCACGCTACCAGCCAATCTAGCAAAGTTAAACAAAATGGTCCTCAAGGACCGATCAGTGACATCTCAGATATTGATCTTACTGTCCCTGCTAGGCTGAGATCCATCTCTATAAAACTAGCGAATATAATCCCTCATAGATTCACCCCCACAGGCGGATCTTGATAGTGAGAGAGGGGCACCACAACTCGATAACCCTGTCAAAAAGTAGATATCCTCGACTGTCAATGGAATGGATTTACCTCTAATCTGGAATACTTGGTTAATCGGATCCCATGCATCGAGAAAATATTGCAACAAACTAATTTGTTGCCTCATGCTGGATATGCGAAAGAATTTGAGCAAACCACAGTTTCGTAATGCAGTAACTATGCCCTAGTCATGTAAGGCAATCATTTCCTCTTCTTCAAGTTCATGTTCACACCATGTGATGACCATATTGATTTGATAAATCTCTGAAACATAGACAAAAGATAAATTAGGATCCTGATTTGAGCAAAAACAGGCAAAAATTGCATGAAAAATCATTGTATAAAGTTTCCCTTCTACGCCCATCACACCCTACCTGTGCACAGGGTGAGATGCATACTGACTGGCCAATGCCCAGCTCAGTATGCATCACACTTTTCGATGCAGGCTAGGTGCGATGGAGGAAGAACAAATTCTTTAAACCCAAAGGGCCCAGAAATAAGGAAAAAGTTGCTCAAAATCAGAAGAGGATGGAATGAAAATGAAGAGCTCGGGGTTAGCACCTACCTGGTCCTGACGATGCCAAAAATAGTCCACTAGATCTCCCGAAATCAACTGATGAAATTTGTGGGGGAAAACGACTCCAGAGCTCCAAAATCCCAATTCGAAATGAAATGGTAAAATAAGAGGTAAAACTACTTTTTATGTTACTATTCACGTACTTCAAGTAAAATGTTAGTTTTTAATTCATTTTTCGGGCATATATATGTATTTATAATCAATTTGATGGAGAAATTAAGCAGGTTGACTGACCGATGAAAGAATCTAACGTGTTAAATGGTGGATTGAATATCTTTGACCAATATCACAAGCAATGTTTCCGAAAGGTTCAAGCTCATTAAAAAATAAACCTGCCACTGAGCATAGTTTCTTCCAATTTGAGCTCATTAAAAAATGAATCCACCTTTAGTAAATGACCTCTGTGATTGCTATACTATCAGCCTTTTGAACCTTGGTTGTGTTCTTCCATCACCTCCATTATTCTGCCCGATCATATGCTTCCACTTGATTGTTTACCCTTTTGAGGAACATCTACAATGATTGGTTCTATTAGCCACCCTCTTCACACTTCCATGTTTTGAGAAGTTCCAAACTTACCTGGAACTAGTTGCTACCCGAAAACACCACTCGTTCCTCTAGAAAATGAGTCTCTTTAAAGCTCTTTTCAGACTCGCTAAATATGAAAAGATTGCCAAGCTATTGGCCTTTCCAGCTTGTTAAAGTAAAGGGAAGCGCCATCCCTCTTGGACATTTCAATCTTTTGGGACTTGAGGGATTATCAAACAAAAGATTGAGCGCTTTTCTTTTTCAGCTCACTAAAGCGATTGAATAGTCATCCCTTTTGTATTATTTTATACTTTTTCAGACTTAAGGGATTATGCTACAAAAAAGGACCACTGGAGTTTCCTTTTTTTCCCTTTTCAAACTCTCTAAACATGAAAATGATCGAGTTATCTCTGTCCTTAAACTCATTAAAACAATAGCGACAAACTTGTCCAGCTAGACAAGAATGAGTTTCACTATCACTAGGCTAGCTAAAACAAAGCGACAGGTTTACCCGAAGGGAAAATTATAGAACAAGTATATGTTATCCTCCTCAAGCTTGACAAAAATAAATAGGTACTGGTCAGTAATGACTGGGGAAAAAGGGAAGAAAACCTGAAGAGATTCATTGGTAGCAATTCGCTCTTGAACATAACACTTTCACTCCATCACTATGATTGAGTCGGGTTTGGTTATTCCATTCACCAGTCATATCACCATTAGTCCTTCGTACCATTCATTTTTGGGGTTAACGCTACCAATCCATTTTAGTGTCGCCAATATGTTCAAGAGAAGTCATTCAAAGAATTCACCGCCCAGCTAATGCCTCATCCACTACAATACCTTCACCCTCCATTTTTCATGACCGCCATTCCTGAACCTTGTATCATCATATCGTTTTCACCTCTAGAAAATCATTTTCTTTGTTTTGTGTCGTAGATGTGGGATACATCAAGGCCCTCCTACAATGAGTCACTTCTTGTCGACATCAGCTCATTATCCAAGAAGTTGACTTAGAAACAACCCTTTCAGTACTTTGAAGCTTACATGCCTCAATGACAAGTTTCTCACTTCTGACAACAGGTTTACATCAATGGCCTTTGACAGAAAGATTTTGTGTGGTGTTCAACATCGACTCATATATTCACACCATGTGAATTGTATTGTAGTACCTTGAGGGTCATTATCATTATCAGTGATTCCTCTCACGCTTGTTAACAACTTACATCATTGGCTGGTAATTAGGCGATGTCTTTCCATGTTAGACTCCAGAACATCTTTTCACATGGATCGAATTGTACATCAGGCAAAGATTGAATGAGTTTGAAGACCTCGAATCTAGTTTCATCCATTCGGGCTGCGATATATTTAGAAAAATAAAGACATCAAATGTACACAGAAGTTGCACAGATGATCATCCAAGCTAAGGGATGATGACTCTACATATAAAGAATCACCAGTCTACAACTGCAGATAGTTATCTATTCCATGTACATGAAAATGAATTTATAAAGCTAAGCATGGGAATGCATGCCTGAGCTAGATCATGAAAAATAATATGATGATGATGTATTGTATTGTATCTTATATAGGTCACCTTCAAGTTCTAATACCTCAGATCCTCATGATAAAGCATTTCACCTGACATTAAAAGATTTACAACCTCATGCTTTAGGGGGAAACTGTTATAGACATATTTGGGCACTACAACCCCAATCATATATGTCAATAAACCAAGGGCTCTTTAACCCCTAAAAGTTTTGTTTCATACCCTAAAGGATCATGGTCAACTGCTTACATCATTTCCCAGAAGTTCCACCTAAAAAACCACTCAGAACTGGCCAAAACTAGACTATACTAACTGCTCCATGGTCAAGGTGCAATGCATACTGGCTGCTACACTAGCCAGGTGTGATGCATACTAAAAGAGCCTTCGGTGGGGTGAGATGAGCGAGAATAGACAAATGGCAAAGACAGTTTTCTAAGTGGATACCCAAGGAATCTTCTAGAAACTTCTCATATGACACTTACCTCTCTGAATTTTCCCAGGGGTGAGTTGGAGATCAAAGAAATCTCCAAGTGGAACCAAGAACTATCAGTGGAATGACACTAATCAGAAACCCAGAGCTGACTCACACCCTTGCAAGACATCTATATATGGATCCCTCATCTGAGAGATCTAGAGGCTGGAATTTTGTATTTTGTAAGTGTTGTTGGTTTATCTTTGAGAAGAGACATTGTATTGTTGGGTGATCTTTCTTTTCATGAGGTGAAGGGGGCTTTGATGCTGGGAGGATGATGCTAGATCAAACAGCTGGGTTGTAATCCTCTCTTCTACTATTAATAAATTTATTTGAGTTTTCTTCCATATAATCGTGTAGTTGTGAATCTTGTTATTTGTGAATGCAATTGTATGGTCAATGTATTTCTGATTTTGCATTTTTTATGGTATTATAGATTGAGATGCTTTGATGATGTTTTTTTTCTTTGCCTCTACAAATATTCTCTAAAGTGGGACAAGTAGGAGAGGAGTGGCAAGCTCTATCAAGGGAGAGAGGAAACAAGAAAGTAGTCAAGCGAAAGATCCAGGTTGGTCCTCTTTGATTCTCTCTTATCTATCACACGTAAAGGAAATCACAATTTTGTTTGATTTTTTATTTCTAAGATAGCTACCTATCTTATTGGGACTAGCAGATCAAAAAGACACTATTTTTCCCAGAAACATATGGAAACTTGGTTCCAGCATCCCCCCATACTGCTTCGGGTGAGACTTCAGTCCACCCTTTGCAGGCTGATGCCGAAAGGGCCAATAGTGTAGGTATTTGTTTGGCTAACTAATGCTAAACCTAGGTCAGGCCCCCTCAAGCCAACACTCTTTGTCAATTGACACACATTCCAAGCTAAGCTAACACAGTTGTTTCGATTTGGGTTGAGGAGTCTATGATGCACAAGCAGTATAGTCTTCATAGTCCTAGTTTCATCTCTGGGGTTGCTCTGCTACCAGTAGGCCTAGATAGTATCCCAAAAGAGTCATGCAGGAATAGAAGCATGTCTCCACTACCAGTGAGCCTGGTTAGTACCCCATCCGAGTTACTTGCATCACCTCTCTGTGTAGGAAGCCTTTCTCTTCTTTCACCTTATTCATTTTTCATTTTTTCAAACTTTTTTCACTTTTTAATTTTTCATCTTCATAACTGTGCATAACACTTATTCATTTCAGAGGTAGAAGAGGGATCCTGACTTATTGAGAGAAGAAGAGGTTGTCCCTTTAGATAAGTATTTTATGTATACCTCTGATGTTCTTGTTAAGGTTTTCCCCCTCACCTTACTCTACTTGACTGAGATGACAAGGATTAACCTAAAACAACTGACTAGAGTAGGTGATACTAGTTAGCATGAAAGCGTTGTGTTTTCACCAAGGTTCACTTCGAACAATACGTATTTTCCATTGATATATCATGGACTGAAGAGAAAAATTTCTTACATAAGAGAGCGGACAATAGCTAACCATATGTTGATAGTTGTACAAGTCCCCTTGTACTTTGCCCAACTTGTTTCAAGAGTTGTGCAAGATCCATGCAAAACTAACCAATGGAAAATAACAAGAAAACAAACCAAAAAGAAAAGCAAGAAGTAGAAGCAAATGCGAAAGAAAATCAAGTAAGAAAACAAACAAACACACAAGAAATAAGAAAACATGCATGCAAGAAAACAATTCAAAAGCAAACACTACTCCTCCTCCTAAGTTAATAGTGCATAGGCCTGATCACGTGAAGTGATATTTCTAATGCATCCATCAGTGCATTAGTTGACCCATGTTGGTGAAGGCATGGTTTGTGAACAAGACAACTACGCGAACCGACAAACAAGAAATATATAATAGTGAAGACAAACACACTCCGAGTTTACAAGCATCCACTGAACAAAAATGATTGAAAGTGCATGACATGCACTTTGTGGACTTGCCATAGCATTGTACTACACTGTGTGCAAATGTTGAATGTATGCATTCTCTTTCTGCATGTGTGCTTTCTGTGTAAGATTTCTCCAATGCATGAGGGATGGGATCATGTAGTTCGAGTGGAGGAAGTGAAATATGGGTGTTTGGTTGATATTCAATGCAAAGCAGAGAGTGATGAGGAGCCTTGAGTGTTTCAACAATTTCCTGATTGGAAGTGAAACCAACCTCAAGACAACGAGGGCCTCACATAACCATCAACCCAGGTTGAAGTGCCTCGACAATCTATAGGGTTTCGACTTCATCGATAGATAAATCATCATAGACCAGTGTCTTAGATAGATTAACAACAATTGAATCATCATCGTGATCATATGAAGAAGTAGAGAGATCATGACAACCAAGATCAGAAAATTTAGGATGTTTGTTGGCATCTTCATGATTTGATGAATCAGGCAAAGGGGTAGATGAGAAGCAAATATGTCCACCCTCTGTGTTTCCAGAAATGACAGATGATAGATTGGATGGAATTTCTAAGGAATGTGTCCTCTTCACACTATGATGACAAACTGACATTCGACGTGTCCTATGAATGATCGAAAGTAGAAACATCTGGAAATGGGTTTTCACAGGGGAAATCAACAGTGGCAGAATCACAAGGGATGTCATGATAAAGAGGACGAGGTAAGGCTAGAAGGGAATCATCCTTTACCATGAGTTCTTCTTTAGATTCCCACACACACTCATGATGAATGATGGTGTAGGTTGGATGCATAACACCAACTCCGTCGAAAACTTGATCCTCGTTCATAGCAAGTGAGGAGTCTGGAATGGAAGAACACGAGACAATACAATCCGAAGGATCAACAGAACAGGAGGGCAGAGGTTGAGGGAATGAATCCACGTGACAACCAATAGGATTGCAAGCCAAATCCATGCAAATATGAAGAGCAGGTGGGGTGGGAGGACGTGGCAGTTCACAAATTTGTGTGCATGTGTGGTGAAATAAAATTCTAAGTGTGGACAGAAACAATTCCTCTAGCCCGAGAGCAGGTCTAGCCACAAAAAAGAAATTCTATGGAATATTTCCTTAGGTTAGAACCAATTAATACGGCCTATCTCTTAGTATTCTTATCTTGTTTGTTGATGACCTTGCTTCCTCACTCCAACTATCTCCCATTTCCTTCTTCGAGCACCTGAAACAAGTAAACAACAGCAAAAAACAACCATGATAATAGAAAAATTGTATTCAAACTACTATACAAGTCAAGAAACATTAAGACAAACATGTGAGATGACACATTATGTAGGAAACCAATCGATAGTTGCATATATAATAAATCAAGAAGATATTACAACCGTTGTCTTGACGTTGTTGTTCTCCTACGACAAATCCAGGTTCCCACACACTTTTGTTAGCATTCCATGATGGCCTCAATAGTGGTATTTTTAAGGCTCTTCCCTTTACTATTTACACTAAACCAAGTTCACACTTCTCCCTCACACACAACTAGAGAGCTACAACTATGAATAACTTGTTGATTACTCCATAATCAAAACATCAACCAGAACATAATTAGAACTAAAAGCTAGCTTTTGCTTGGGAAAAAGAGAGGTTTATATAGCTTGGATGGAGGGGAGATGGTTCCTCTTCTCATGGGAGAAGGCCTTATCTCTTGAATTAGTTCCTTCCTAATAGGGGAAAGGAGACCAAACTGACCTCCTCGACTCCATCCAGCCTAATCATTTACCTAACTTCCGTTATGAAGCTTATAGAGCTGGAAGCTTCGGCTCCATATTTAAAAAACTTTCCAAAAGAGGATCGGCGTGACTAGAACAATGCTCAGTCACTCCAGTTAGTGCTAGGGACAGTTATAATTCCTACATAATGATGCAAGGAGGACATGGGTCATTAGTGTCGGTCTTGTAAACTAGGATAAACAGAAGATTTTTGGAAAATGATGCAAAAGGGAATTGTTCTCCTCATGAAGAGGGACATAAAGGGAGTTTCTTCATGAAGGGAAAGCATGTAGGGCTCACTGTAGAGGTCCTCCTGGATCATGGAACGAGGAGTATAGGGATTGTGACAAAATGTTTTGTAACAGATGCCCCCTAAAGCGTGAAGGATGAACTAGAGTGAGGGGTGAAATGCTTTATGAATCAGTCTTCATAAAACTTGCAAGCAATTACAGATACATATACATTACTGAAAACTCTGTCAAATGATACATGAATCACGGTATGGATGCAACCATCCAGAGAATGATCATGTAAATGGATCTAGGCATGGGCGCAACCATCTGATAAAGAGGACCATAATGAAACCAAGGTATTGTCACAACCATCCAATAATGAGAAGGATCACATATGACAACTCAAGGTATGGTCACGACCACCCATCTAAAAGAGACATGCATATGAGCACGATCATGTCACACCACCTTGCAACCTGGACTTTTGTAATCTAAGCCCACGTTCTTGCTCTCCAACATGACCTAATGAAAGTACAAATTATAACATGTGAATAGATGTGTTGACATTGAAAATGCTAGAAAATCACTTGATTACCAGCCGATGATGTGAACTGTTAACAAGTGGGAGAGAAACCACCAATAATGACAAGGGTCCACAAGGTACTATCAGCACAATTCATAGAATGTGAATAAAGGAACTAAATTTGAACACCTATGAAATCACCTGATCGAAAGCCAATGATGTGAACTTGTTGTCAAGTGTGAAGAACTTGCCATTAGGGCATTCAAGCTCTAAGGTACTGGAAGGAAGTCTCTTCGTCAACTTCTTGGATAATGAGCTTAAGTTGACAAGAAGTGACCATGTCGAAGGAGGGCCATGAAATATCCCACATCAGTGACACAACACAAAGGGTTGTGAAATGATCTTGGATGATATAGAGAATTAGGGGTAAATGTAACTGCAGAAGGACAACTCTTGAACACATCGATGACACGACTCGAAGTTTGGCAGTTTTTGGATCCATAGGATCGGTAGTCGTGATGACCTAGTAGAGACCAATTGGAAGGAAAAAATAAATGGACCAACCAAGGAAGGTTGAATATGAAGTGAGGATATCCCAACCCGACATGAAGCAGAAAGTGTCATGTTCAAGAGTGAGTTGCCGACACGAAGCAGAAAGTGTCATGTTCAAGAGTGAGCTACCGACACGAAGCAGAAAGTGCCATGTTCAAGAATGGGTTTCTGGGATAGCATGTGCTTGCAATGTAAGTCCATCTTTCTAATGAATCTGACCTAGTAAGTTTAATGAGATCTAGGAAGGAGAAGCTCATGTTCGTCATGGTGATGATTCCTATGTCGTTTAATATTTTAACAAGTCCGACAAAGGTGAAACTTGGTATCTTTTTCATGTTTAGAGAGTTTGAAAAAGACATGGAAAAGAAAACTCTACATGGTCCCTTTTTGTACATTTGTGTCTCTTGAGCCTGAAAAGGTAGAGAATAATACGTGAGAGAACCGCTTGACTATTTAAATCAAGGGATACCCTTTTTGTAAATAGTGCATCCCAACCCGAAAAGAGGGTGAACAGATACTGGTTATATGAAGTTTTGCATTCGTTAACAAGTTCAAAATGAAAAGATCTCGACAATATTTTCATGTTTAAAGAGTCAGAAAAGAGCTTGAAAGAGGACCCCCCATTTCATTCTCTTTTACAAGTCAAAAGGGAAAAATACTTGGCAATATTTTCATTTCAGTTTTACGAGTCAAGAAAAGAGTTGAAACATGACTCAGTACCATCGTAAAACATCCATTACCTATCACTGCATAAAAGGTAAAATGAATTATCCAATTCGTGAGGAAAAATAGGTCAAAAATACTTAAAAACCCTAATATTTCATGAAAAACTAAATAAAAGGAGGGAAAATTAAATCTTTTTACCATTTACCATTTTACCTTTCTGTGAAAAACTTTTTACCCACTTGTGCCCTAATTGTTCAGGAGTAGATCGCGGGAGATCTAGGAGGTCATTCACCGAGCCTTAAGTTGCAGGTAAGAGCCAAGCCATTAAGCTCCATTTCCATACTATCTATTCCTCTTTTTATCCATTTTTTGGATTTATGAGGGTTTTGGAAAAAAAAATCACCCTCTGTGGACTCGATTTCTAGGCACGAAATCGCAGCGACCGAGGGTTGCTAAAATGACCAACCGTGATGTCGACAACTTTTTTTTTAAAATAGGCACACCAATGTCATGAACAAAGAAAAAAACAAATTTTCTCTTAAAACCATTGTTTGAATCCAAATTTCAGTTGCCAAAAATGGTTATTGACTTGAATACATGGTTTTTGCATGAAAGAATCGTTGAAAATAGTAGTCTAGAAAGAACGTGAGCACGAAGATGTGGAAACCCAAGCAATGGCTGATCCAAACTGCTTGGATGCCTTAAGGAATTATGGGCTCCTCAAGTTCTTTCTCACACCAAGGATGCGGGCTCAACTTGAGCTACTTCGATACCTGATTAGTCTCTGGGACATAGATCGGGAAATTTTTATCATCGGTGACCAGGAGCTAGAGTTGGAGACTTCAGATATTTATTTCATCACATGATTGTCCTGGAGAGGGGAACCAGTCAACCTATATAGGTCAAGGTCGATTGGGGCAAGCATATCCATGCTACTTTCTGAACACTTCCCAGAAGCTTTTAAAGAAAAAGTGGCAAGATTGAGATTGTGACTGTGCGAGATCTTACACTAAGAGTTCTACTATTTACCATCAACAGAGTGGCTGGGTCCCAAGCAGAGCATGAAACCAACAAGTCGAAGTTTTTGTATGCTATCGACTGTACAACACTGACGATATTCAATTGAGAAGAAGCCGTGAAGATCAACATGAAACGCCAGTTGTCAAAAGCTAAGGTGGGGAATCTGAAGCAATTTTGCTTTGGATATGTTCTAGTGACCTTCCTCTTGGAGTGGGTTCCACTCTTCCAATACCAGCTGATTGAGGTGGATCTGTCGATGCCATGAGACCCACGAATGGTCCGTTGGAGTCAATTGATGCCTAGAATCATCGGGGGCTAGTATATGTCCTACAAGCCCACCTTTTTCTCATGGTTATGATGACAACTGATTGTAGTGGAGGGTTGGCCTTACAGCAGTACCAACATCCATGGAGATCTAGATATGGTGCTTCCAGATGGGGAGGATTTCGATGATGAATGTAAAAAATCAATTTTAAATTTTTGAATTTTGAATTTCTTTTTATATATATGTGTTTATAACATTTTGTTTTATCAATGCAGATGTTGGACCAGATCTTCTTGTCGGGATGTCCCCAATAGCCAAGCGCGTCACTTGTTAGTTTGATGTCACTACTTATCAGGAAGGGGGTGACAATGAGGAGGAGATCATGAGGAACCTTAAGGGGTTGACTCGTGGGATCCCAGAGTATGTCTGGGTGGGAGACATCCCACACTAGTATCAGAGGCATATGGTGGGGGTATTTGATTTGATCTACTGTGACTTGTGTAGTACGTGCAGTTACATGTTACCATGATCACCATGCTGATTAGTTCTTAGGTCCAACATTTACATTTTTGAGGCCTGTGTGCCACAAATATATGAGACCTGTGAGCCGCAATTGTTATTTGAACACACATATTATTTTTGGGGTTTCAATGTATCAAACATTATTGCCATACATACATACATACATACATACATACATACATACATACATACATACATACATACATACATACATACATACAT